>CAKXYW020000017.1:0-55000 GCA_935421215.2 Melolontha melolontha
CTTCTTGTGTCGTATTTTTATCTACTAACATGTTATAAAAATAATTGCCGTCTGTCTGGGACGCCAAGCGTCTGTCTGGCCAAATCGCGGCCCTTCCTACTAATATATTACTTATTACTACTAATTATAATTAATGAAAATATGCAAATTTATATAAAATTGTTTGTAAGTTTAGTTAATATTTGCAGTAGAAATAAAATCAATTGGCAAGGGCCGTAGCACGCTAGTAAAGACCGGTTCCCGTCCGATCACCGAAGTCAAACAGCATCCGCCGGGGTCGGTTCGTGGATGGGTGACCGCTTTTAGATTCAAGTGCGCCACCTTTACATGCAAACATGCATTAATATGTGACGGCAGGCGTCTGTCTGTGACGCCTAGCATCTGTCTGGCCAAATCGCGGCCCTTCCTACCGCTTTTAGATTCAAGTGCGCCACCTTTACATGCAAACATGCATTAATATGTGACGGCAGGCGTCTGTCTGGGACGCCAAGCGTCTGTCTGGCCAAATCGCGGCCCTTCCTACTAATATATTACTTATTACTACTAATTATAATTAATGAAAATATGCAAATTTATATAAAATTGTTTGTAAGTTTAGTTAATATTTGCAGTAGAAATAAAATCAATTGGCAAGGGCCGTAGCACGCTAGTAAAGACCGGTTCCCGTCCGATCACCGAAGTCAAACAGCATCGGCCGGGGTAGGTTCGTGGATGGGTGACCGCTTTTAGATTCAAGTGCGCCACCTTTACATGCAAACATGCATTAATATGTGACGGCAGGCGTCTGTCTGGGACGCCAAGCGTCTGTCTGGCCAAATCGCGGCCCTTCCTACTACTAAGTCTTGCGACACCTTTTTGATTACCCTTCTTGTGTCGTATTTTTATCTACTAACATGTTATAAAAATAATTGCCGCCTGTCTGGGACGCCAAGCGTCTGTCTGGCCAAATCGCGGCCCTTCCTACTAATATATTACTTATTACTACTAATTATAATAAATGAAAATATGCAAATTTATATAAAATTGTTTGTAAGTTTAGTTAATATTTGCAGTAGAAATAAAATCAATTGGCAAGGGCCGTAGCACGCTAGTAAAGACCGGTTCCCGTCCGATCACCGAAGTCAAACAGCATCCGCCGGGGTCGGTTCGTGGATGGGTGACCGCTTTTAGATTCAAGTGCGCCACCTTTACATGCAAACGTGCATTAATATGTGACGCCAAGCGTTTGTCTGGCCAAATCGCGGCCTTACCTACTACTGATATTTTGGAAGACGTGCTGTTGCACACTTCGCCAATAAAGCCAATCATTAAAAACAATTAATGCAAATTTATATAAAATTGTTTGAAACTTCAGTTAATATTACGAGTAGAAATCAAATTAATTGGCAACGGCCATAGCACGCTGTAAAGACCGGTTCCCGTCCGATCACCGAAGTCAAACAGCATCCGCCGGGGTCGGTTCGTGGATGGGTGACCGCTTTTAGATTCAAGTGCGCCACCTTTACATGCAAACATGCATTAATATGTGACGGCAGGCGTCTGTCTGGGACGCCAAGCGTTCGTCTGGCCAAATCGCGGCCTTACCTACTTTTTGAAACTTTAGTTAATATTACCAGTAGAAATCAAATTAATTGGCAACGGCCATAGCACGCTGTAAAGACCGGTTCCCGTCCGATCACCGAAGTCAAACAGCATCCGCCGGGGTCGGTTCGTGGATGGGTGACCGCTTTTAGATTCAAGTGCGCCACCTTTACATGCAAACATGCATTAATATGTGACGGCAGGCGTCTGTCTGGGACGCCAAGCGTTCGTCTGGCCAAATCGCGGCCTTACCTACTTTTTGAAACTTTAGTTAATATTACCAGTAGAAATCAAATTAATTGGCAACGGCCATAGCACGCTAGTAAAGACCGGTTCCCGTCCGGTCACCGAAGTCAAACAGCATCCGCCGGGGTCGGTTCGTGGATGGGTGACCGCTTTTAGATTCAAGTGCGCCACCTTTACATGCAAACATGCATTAATATGTGACGGCAGGCGTCTGTCTGGGACGCCAAGCGTCTGTCTGGCCAAATCGCGGCCCTTCCTACTAATATGTGACGGCAGGCGTCTGTCTGGGACGCCAAGCGTTTGTCTGGCCAAATCGCGGCCTTACCTACTAAACGTGCATTAATATGTGACGGCAGGCGTCTGTCTGGGACGCCAAGCGTTTGTCTGGCCAAATCGCGGCCTTACCATATGGCAATATAAAATTTTTTGAAACTTTAGTTAATATTACCAGTAGAAATCAAATTAATTGTTTTGTATTTATGTATTTTACAACATACTATTCATATTAGATTCAAGAGCGCCACCTTTATATGAAAATATACATTAATATGTGACGCCAGGCGTCTGTCTGGCCAAATCGCGGCCCTTCCTACAATATGTGACGCCAAGCGTCTGTCTGGCCAAATCGCGGCCCTTCCTACTAATATATTACTTATTACTACTAATTATAATTAATGAAAATATGCAAATTTATATAAAATTGTTTGTAAGTTTAGTTAATATTTGCAGTAGAAATAAAATCAATTGGCAAGGGCCGTAGCACGCTAGTAAAGATCGGTTCCCGTCCGATCACCGAAGTCAAACAGCATCCGCCGGGGTCGGTTCGTGGATGGGTGACCGCTTTTAGATTCAAGTGCGCCACCTTTACATGCAAACATGCATTAATATGTGACGGCAGGCGTCTGTCTGGGACGCCAAGCGTCTGTCTGGCCAAATCGCGGCCCTTCCTACTAATATGTGACGGCAGGCGTCTGTCTGGGACGCCAAGCGTTTGTCTGGCCAAATCGCGGCCTTACCTACTAAATTAAACCAATCATTAAAAACAATTAATGCAAATTTATTTAAAATTGTTTGAAACTTTAGTTAATATTACCAGTAGAAATAAAATCAATTGGCAAGGGCCGCAGCACGCTAGTAAAGACCGGTTCCCGTCCGATCACCGAAGTCAAACAGCATCCGCCGGGGTCGGTTCGTGGATGGGTGACCGCTTTTAGATTCAAGTGCGCCACCTTTACATGCAAACATGCATTAATGTGTGACGGCAGGCGTCTGTTTGGGACGCCAAGCGCCTGTCTGGCCAAATCGCGGCCCTTCCTACTGCCTTACCTACGGCCATGCCATCGGTTCGTGGATGGGTGACCGCTTTTAGATTCAAGTGCGCCACCTTTGCATGCAAACATACATTAATATGTGACGCCTAGCGTCTGTCTGGCCAAATCGCGGCCCTTCCTACGGCCATGCCATCGGTTCGTGGATGGGTGACCGCTTTTAGATTCAAGTGCGCCACCTTTGCATGCAAACATACATTAATATGTGACCCCTAGCGTCTGTCTGGCCAAATCGCGGCCCTTCCTACGGCCATGCCATCGGTTCGTGGATGGGTGACCGCTTTTAGATTCAAGTGCGCCACCTTTGCATGCAAACATACATTAATATGTGACGCCTAGCGTCTGTCTGGCCAAATCGCGGCCCTTCCTACTTTAGTTAATATTACCAGTAGAAATCAAATTAATTGGCAACGGCCATAGCACGCTGTAAAGACCGGTTCCCGTCCGATCACCGAAGTCAAACAGCATCCGCCGGGGTCGGTTCGTGGATGGGTGACCGCTTTTAGATTCAAGTGCGCCACCTTTACATGCAAACATGCATTAATGTGTGACGGCAGGCGTCTGTTTGGGACGCCAAGCGCCTGTCTGGCCAAATCGCGGCCCTTCCTACTACTACCTACTTACCTACTTTATATAAATTTATATAAAATTGTTTGAAACTTTAGTTAATATTACCAGTAGAAATCAAATTAATTGGCAACGGCCATAGCACGATGTAAAGACCGGTTCCCGTCCGATCACCGAAGTTAAACAGCATCCGCCGGGGTCGGTTCGTGGATGGGTGACCGCTTTTAGATTCAAGTGCGCCACCTTTACATGCAAACATGCATTAATATGTGACGGCAGGCGTCTGTCTGGGACGCCAAGCGTCTGTCTGGCCAAATCGCGGCCCTTCCTACTACTAAGTCTTGCGACACCTTTTTGATTTCCCTTCTTGTGTCGTATTTTTATCTACTAACATGTTATAAAAATAATTGCCGTCTGTCTGGGACGCCAAGCGTCTGTCTGGCCAAATCGCGGCCCTTCCTACTAATATATTACTTATTACTACTAATTATAATTAATGAAAATATGCAAATTTATATAAAATTGTTTGTAAGTTTAGTTAATATTTGCAGTAGAAATAAAATCAATTGGCAAGGGCCGTAGCACGCTAGTAAAGACCGGTTCCCGTCCGATCACCGAAGTCAAACAGCATCCGCCGGGGTCGGTTCGTGGATGGGTGACCGCTTTTAGATTCAAGTGCGCCACCTTTACATGCAAACATGCATTAATATGTGACGGCAGGCGTCTATCTGTGACGCCTAGCGTCTGTCTGGCCAAATCGCGGCCCTTCCTACCGCTTTTAGATTCAAGTGCGCCACCTTTACATGCAAACATGCATTAATATGTGACGGCAGGCGTCTGTCTGGGACGCCAAGCGTCTGTCTGGCCAAATCGCGGCCCTTCCTACTAATATATTACTTATTACTACTAATTATAATTAATGAAAATATGCAAATTTATATAAAATTGTTTGTAAGTTTAGTTAATATTTGCAGTAGAAATAAAATCAATTGGCAAGGGCCGTAGCACGCTAGTAAAGACCGGTTCCCGTCCGATCACCGAAGTCAAACAGCATCGGCCGGGGTAGGTTCGTGGATGGGTGACCGCTTTTAGATTCAAGTGCGCCACCTTTACATGCTAACATGCATTAATATGTGACGGCAGGCGTCTGTCTGGGACGCCAAGCGTCTGTCTGGCCAAATCGCGGCCCTTCCTACTACTAAGTCTTGCGACAACCTTTTTGATTACCCTTGTTGTGTCGTATTTTTATCTACTAACATGTTATAAAAATAATTGCCGCCTGTCTGGGACGCTAAGCGTCTGTCTGGCCAAATCGCGGCCCTTCCTACTAATATATTACTTATTACTACTAATTATAATTAATGAAAATATGCAAATTTATATAAAATTGTTTGTAAGTTTAGTTAATATTTGCAGTAGAAATAAAATCAATTGGCAAGGGCCGTAGCACGCTAGTAAAGACCGGTTCCCGTCCGATCACCGAAGTCAAACAGCATCCGCCGGGGTCGGTTCGTGGATGGGTGACCGCTTTTAGATTCAAGTGCGCCACCTTTACATGCAAACGTGCATTAATATGTGACGCCAAGCGTTTGTCTGGCCAAATCGCGGCCTTACCTACTACTGATATTTTGGAAGACGTGCTGTTGCACACTTCGCCAATAAAGCCAATCATTAAAAACAATTAATGCAAATTTATATAAAATTGTTTGAAACTTCAGTTAATATTACGAGTAGAAATCAAATTAATTGGCAACGGCCATAGCACGCTGTAAAGACCGGTTCCCGTCCGATCACCGAAGTCAAACAGCATCCGCCGGGGTCGGTTCGTGGATGGGTGACCGCTTTTAGATTCAAGTGCGCCACCTTTACATGCAAACATGCATTAATATGTGACGGCAGGCGTCTGTCTGGGACGCCAAGCGTTCGTCTGGCCAAATCGCGGCCTTACCTACTTTTTGAAACTTTAGTTAATATTACCAGTAGAAATCAAATTAATTGGCAACGGCCATAGCACGCTGTAAAGACCGGTTCCCGTCCGATCACCGAAGTCAAACAGCATCCGCCGGGGTCGGTTCGTGGATGGGTGACCGCTTTTAGATTCAAGTGCGCCACCTTTACATGCAAACATGCATTAATATGTGACGGCAGGCGTCTGTCTGGGACGCCAAGCGTTCGTCTGGCCAAATCGCGGCCTTACCTACTTTTTGAAACTTTAGTTAATATTACCAGTAGAAATCAAATTAATTGGCAACGGCCATAGCACGCTAGTAAAGACCGGTTCCCGTCCGGTCACCGAAGTCAAACAGCATCCGCCGGGGTCGGTTCGTGGATGGGTGACCGCTTTTAGATTCAAGTGCGCCACCTTTACATGCAAACATGCATTAATATGTGACGGCAGGCGTCTGTCTGGGACGCCAAGCGTCTGTCAGGCCAAATCGCGGCCCTTCCTACTAATATGTGACGGCAGGCGTCTGTCTGGGACGCCAAGCGTTTGTCTGGCCAAATCGCGGCCTTACCTACTAAACGTGCATTAATATGTGACGGCAGGCGTCTGTCTGGGACGCCAAGCGTTTGTCTGGCCAAATCGCGGCCTTACCATATGGCAATATAAAATTTTTTGAAACTTTAGTTAATATTACCAGTAGAAATCAAATTAATTGTTTTGTATTTATGTATTTTACAACATACTATTCATATTAGATTCAAGAGCGCCACCTTTATATGAAAATATACATTAATATGTGACGCCAGGCGTCTGTCTGGCCAAATCGCGGCCCTTCCTACAATATGTGACGCCAAGCGTCTGTCTGGCCAAATCGCGGCCCTTCCTACTAATATATTACTTATTACTACTAATTATAATTAATGAAAATATGCAAATTTATATAAAATTGTTTGTAAGTTTAGTTAATATTTGCAGTAGAAATAAAATCAATTGGCAAGGGCCGTAGCACGCTAGTAAAGATCGGTTCCCGTCCGATCACCGAAGTCAAACAGCATCCGCCGGGGTCGGTTCGTGGATGGGTGACCGCTTTTAGATTCAAGTGCGCCACCTTTACATGCAAACATGCATTAATATGTGACGGCAGGCGTCTGTCTGGGACGCCAAGCGTCTGTCTGGCCAAATCGCGGCCCTTCCTACTAATATGTGACGGCAGGCGTCTGTCTGGGACGCCAAGCGTTTGTCTGGCCAAATCGCGGCCTTACCTACTAAATTAAACCAATCATTAAAAACAATTAATGCAAATTTATTTAAAATTGTTTGAAACTTTAGTTAATATTACCAGTAGAAATAAAATCAATTGGCAAGGGCCGCAGCACGCTAGTAAAGACCGGTTCCCGTCCGATCACCGAAGTCAAACAGCATCCGCCGGGGTCGGTTCGTGGATGGGTGACCGCTTTTAGATTCAAGTGCGCCACCTTTACATGCAAACGTGCATTAATATGTGACGGCAGGCGTCTGTCTGGGATGCCAAGCGTTCGTCTGGCCAAATCGCGGCCTTACCTACCGCTTTTAGATTCAAGTGCGCCACCTTTACATGCAAACATGCATTAATATGTGACGGCAGGCGTCTGTCTGGGACGCCAAGCGTCTGTCTGGCCAAATCGCGGCCCTTCCTACTTATTACTACTAATTATAATTAATGAAAATATGCAAATTTATATAAAATTGTTTGTAAGTTTAGTTAATATTTGCAGTAGAAATAAAATCAATTGGCAAGGGCCGTAGCACGCTAGTAAAGACCGGTTCCCGTCCGATTACCGAAGTCAAACAGCATCGGCCGGGGTAGGTTCGTGGATGGGTGACCGCTTTTAGATTCAAGTGCGCCACCTTTACATGCAAACATGCATTAATATGTGACGGCAGGCGTCTGTCTGGGACGCCAAGCGTCTGTCTGGCCAAATCGCGGCCCTTCCTACTACATGCAAACATGCATTAATATGTGACGGCAGGCGTCTGTCTGGGACGCCAAGCGTCTGTCTGGCCAAATCGCGGCCCTTCCTACTAATATATTACTTATTACTACTAATTATAATTAATGAAAATATGCAAATTTATATAAAATTGTTTGTAAGTTTAGTGAATATTTGCAGTAGAAATAAAATCAATTGGCAAGGGCCGTAGCACGCTAGTAAAGACCGGTTCCCGTCCGATCACCGAAGTCAAACAGCATCCGCCGGGGTAGGTTCGTGGATGGGTGACCGCTTTTAGATTCAAGTGCGCCACCTTTACATGCAAACATGCATTAATATGTGACGGCAGGCGTCTGTCTGGGACTCCAAGCGTCTGTCTGGCCAAATCGCGGCCCTTCCTACTTATTACTACTAATTATAATTAATGAAAATATGCAAATTTATATAAAATTGTTTGTAAGTT
Source organism: Melolontha melolontha (assembly GCA_935421215.2). Lineage (NCBI taxonomy): Eukaryota > Metazoa > Arthropoda > Insecta > Coleoptera > Scarabaeidae > Melolontha > Melolontha melolontha. Next base: position 8,101 of record CAKXYW020000017.1, read on the forward strand.
TAGTTAATATTTGCAGTAGAAATAAAATCAATTGGCAAGGGCCGTAGCACGCTAGTAAAGACCGGTTCCCGTCCGATCACCGAAGTCAAACAGCATCGGCAGGGGTAGGTTCGTGGATGGGTGACCGCTTTTAGATTCAAGTGCGCCACCTTTACATGCAAACATGCATTAATATGTGACGGCAGGCGTCTGTCTGGGACGCCAAGCGTCTGTCTGGCCAAATCGCGGCCCTTCCTACTACATGCAAACATGCATTAATATGTGACGGCAGGCGTCTGTCTGGGACGCCAAGCGTCTGTCTGGCCAAATCGCGGCCCTTCCTACTTATTACTACTAATTATAATTAATGAAAATATGCAAATTTATATAAAATTGTTTGTAAGTTTAGTTAATATTTGCAGTAGAAATAAAATCAATTGGCAAGGGCCGTAGCACGCTAGTAAAGACCGGTTCCCGTCCCATCACCGAAGTCAAACAGCATCCGCCGGGGTCGGTTCGTGGATGGGTGACCGCTTTTAGATTCAAGTGCGCCACCTTTACATGCAAACATGCATTAATATGTGACGGCAGGCGTCTGTCTGGGACGCCAAGCGTCTGTCTGGCCAAATCGCGGCCCTTCCTACTACATGCAAACATGCATTAATATGTGACGGCAGGCGTCTGTCTGGGACGCCAAGCGTCTGTCTGGCCAAATCGCGGCCCTTCCTACTTATTACTACTAATTATAATTAATGAAAATATGCAAATTTATATAAAATTGTTTGTAAGTTTAGTTAATATTTGCAGTAGAAATAAAATCAATTGGCAAGGGCCGTAGCACGCTAGTAAAGACCGGTTCCCGTCCCATCACCGAAGTCAAACAGCATCCGCCGGGGTCGGTTCGTGGATGGGTGACCGCTTTTAGATTCAAGTGCGCCACCTTTACATGCAAACATGCATTAATATGTGACGGCAGGCGTCTGTCTGGGACGTCAAGCGTCTGTCTGGCCAAATCGCGGCCCTTCCTACTACATGCAAACATGCATTAATATGTGACGGCAGGCGTCTGTCTGGGACGCCAAGCGTCTGTCTGGCCAAATCGCGGCCCTTCCTACTTCATAATTTAATAAACGTATTCGTGCGTTTTCTTGCCTATTTGAAGACCAATTTCTTCGACATTTGTAAGTCTTGCGACACCTTTTTGATTTCCCTTCTTGTGTCGTATTTTTATCTACTAACATGTTATAAAAATAATTGCTTGTCTATTTTTAAGGGCGATACCCACACACACACACTTAGTTAATATTTGCAGTAGAAATAAAATCAATTGGCAAGGGCCGTAGCACGCTAGTAAAAACCGGTTCCCGTCCGATCACCGAAGTCAAACAGCATCCGCCGGGGTCGGTTCGTGGATGGGTGACCGCTTTTAGATTCAAGTGCGCCACCTTTACATGCAAACATGCATTAATATGTGACGGCAGGCGTCTGTCTGGGACGCCAAGCGTCTGTCTGGCCAAATCGCGGCCCTTCCTACTTATTACTACTAATTATAATTAATGAAAATATGCAAATTTATATAAAATTGTTTGTAAGTTTAGTTAATATTTGCAGTAGAAATAAAATCAATTGGCAAGGGCCGTAGCACGCTAGTAAAGACCGGTTCCCGTCCGATCACCGAAGTCAAACAGCATCGGCCGGGGTAGGTTCGTGGATGGGTGACCGCTTTTAGATTCAAGTGCGCCACCTTTACATGCAAACATGCATTAATATGTGACGGCAGGCGTCTGTCTGGGACGCCAAGCGTCTGTCTGGCCAAATCGCGGCCCTTCCTACTTTAGTTAATATTACCAGTAGAAATCAAATTAATTGGCAAAGGCCATAGCACGCTGTAAAGACCGGTTCCCGTCCGATCACCGAAGTCAAACAGCATCCGCCGGGGTCGGTTCGTGGATGGGTGACCGCTTTTAGATTCAAGTGCGCCACCTTTACATGCAAACATACATTAATATGTGACGCCAAGCGTCTGTCTGGCCAAATCGCGGCCCTTCCTACTAATATATTACTTATTACTACTAATTATAATTAATGAAAATATGCAAATTTATATAAAATTGTTTGTAAGTTTAGTTAATATTTGCAGTAGAAATAAAATCAATTGGCAAGGGCCGTAGCACGCTAGTAAAGACCGGTTCCCGTCCGATCACCGAAGTCAAACAGCATCCGCCGGGGTCGGTTCGTGGATGGGTGACAGCTTTTAGATTCAAGTGCGCCACCTTTACATGCAAACATGCATTAATATGTGACGGCAGGCGTCTGTCTGGGACGCCAAGCGTCTGTCTGGCCAAATCGCGGCCCTTCCTACAATATGTGACGCCAAGCGTCTGTCTGGCCAAATCGCGGCCCTTCCTACTTCATAATTTAATAAAGGTATTCGTGCGTTTTCTTGCCTATTTGAAGACCAATTTCTTCGACATTTGTAAGTCTTGCGACACCTTTTTGATTTCCCTTCTTGTGTCGTATTTTTATCTACTAACATGTTATAAAAATAATTGCTTGTCTATTTTTAAGGGCGATACCCACACACACACACTTAGTTAATATTTGCAGTAGAAATAAAATCAATTGGCAAGGTCCGTAGCACGCTAGTAAAGACCGGTTCCCGTCCCATCACCGAAGTCAAACAGCACCCGCCGGGGTCGGTTCGTGGATGGGTGACCGCTTTTAGATTCAAGTGCGCCACCTTTACATGCAAACATGCATTAATGTGTGACGGCAGGCGTCTGTTTGGGACGCCAAGCGCCTGTCTGGCCAAATCGCGGCCCTTCCTACTTTAGTTAATATTACCAGTAGAAATCAAATTAATTGGCAACGGCCATAGCACGCTGTAAAGACCGGTTCCCGTCCGATCACCGAAGTCAAACAGCATCCGCCGGGGTCGGTTCGTGGATGGGTGACCGCTTTTAGATTCAAGTGCGCCACCTTTACATGCAAACATGCATTAATGTGTGACGGCAGGCGTCTGTTTGGGACGCCAAGCGCCTGTCTGGCCAAATCGCGGCCCTTCCTACTTTAGTTAATATTACCAGTAGAAATCAAATTAATTGGCAACGGCCATAGCACGCTGTAAAGACCGGTTCCCGTGCGATCACCGAAGTCAAACAGCATCCGCCGGGGTCGGTTCGTGGATGGGTGACCGCTTTTAGATTCAAGTGCGCCACCTTTACATGCAAACATGCATTAATGTGTGACGGCAGGCGTCTGTTTGGGACGCCAAGCGCCTGTCTGGCCAAATCGCGGCCCTTCCTACTACTACCTACTTACCTACTTTATATAAATTTATATAAAATTGTTTAAAACTTTAGTTAATATTACCAGTAGAAATCAAATTAATTGGCAACGGCCATAGCACGCTGTAAAGACCGGTTCCCGTCCGATCACCGAAGTCAAACAGCATCCGCCGGGGTCGGTTCGTGGATGGGTGACCGCTTTTAGATTCAAGTGCGCCACCTTTACATGCAAACATGCATTAATGTGTGACGGCAGGCGTCTGTTTGGGACGCCAAGCGCCTGTCTGGCCAAATCGCGGCCCTTCCTACTGCCTTACCTACGGCCATGCCATCGGTTCGTGGATGGGTGACCGCTTTTAGATTCAAGTGCGCCACCTTTGCATGCAAACATACATTAATATGTGACGCCTAGCGTCTGTCTGGCCAAATCGCGGCCCTTCCTACGGCCATGCCATCGGTTCGTGGATGGGTGACCGCTTTTAGATTCAAGTGCGCCACCTTTGCATGCAAACATACATTAATATGTGACCCCTAGCGTCTGTCTGGCCAAATCGCGGGCCTTCCTACGGCCATGCCATCGGTTCGTGGATGGGTGACCGCTTTTAGATTCAAGTGCGCCACCTTTGCATGCAAACATACATTAATATGTGACGCCTAGCGCCTGTCTGGCCAAATCGCTGCCCTTCCTACTGCCTTACCTACGGCCATGCCATCGGTTCGTGGATGGGTGACCGCTTTTAGATTCAAGTGCGCCACCTTTGCATGCAAACATACATTAATATGTGACGCCTAGCGTCTGTCTGGCCAAATCGCGGCCCTTCCTACGGCCATGCCATCGGTTCGTGGATGGGTGACTGCTTTTAGATTCAAGTGCGCCACCTTTGCATGCAAACATACATTAATATGTGACCCCTAGCGTCTGTCTGGCCAAATCGCGGCCCTTCCTACGGCCATGCCATCGGTTCGTGAATGGGTGACCGCTTTTAGATTCAAGTGCGCCACCTTTGCATGCAAACATACATTAATATGTGACGCCTAGCGTCTGTCTGGCCAAATCGCGTCCCTTCCTACTACTACCTACTTACCTACTTTATATAAATTTATATAAAATTGTTTGAAACTTTAGTTAATATTACCAGTAGAAATCAAATTAATTGGCAACGGCCATAGCACGCTGTAAAGACCGGTTCCCGTCCGAACACCGAAGTCAAACAGCATCCGCCGGGGTCGGTTCGTGGATGGGTGACCGCTTTTAGATTCAAGTGCGCCACCTTTACATGCAAACATGCATTAATGTGTGACGGCAGGCGTCTGTTTGGGACGCCAAGCGCCTGTCTGGCCAAATCGCAGCCCTTCCTACTGCCTTACCTACGGCCATGCCATCGGTTCGTGGATGGGTGACCGCTTTTAGATTCAAGTGCGCCACCTTTGCATGCAAACATACATTAATATGTGACGCCTAGCGTCTGTCTGGCCAAATCGCGGCCCTTCCTACGGCCATGCCATCGGTTCGTGGATGGGTGACCGCTTTTTGATTCAAGTGCGCCACCTTTGCATGCAAACATACATTAATATGTGACCCCTAGCGTCTGTCTGGCCAAATCGCGGCCCTTCCTACGGCCATGCCATCGGTTCGTGGATGGGTGACCGCTTTTAGATTCAAGTGCGCCACCTTTGCATGCAAACATACATTAATATGTGACGCCTAGCGCCTGTCTGGCCAAATCGCGGCCCTTCCTACTGCCTTACCTACGGCCATGCCATCGGTTCGTGGATGGGTGACCGCTTTTAGATTCAAGTGCGCCACCTTTGCATGCAAACATACATTAATATGTGACGCCTAGCGTCTGTCTGGCCAAATCGCGGCCCTTCCTACGGCCATGCCATCGGTTCGTGGATGGGTGACCGCTTTTAGATTCAAGTGCGCCACCTTTGCTTGCAAACATACATTAATATGTGACCCCTAGCGTCTGTCTGGCCAAATCGCGGCCCTTCCTACGGCCATGCCATCGGTTCGTGGATGGGTGACCGCTTTTAGATTCAAGTGCGCCACCTTTGCATGCAAACATACATTAATATGTGACGCCTAGCGTCTGTCTGGCCAAATCGCGGCCCTTCCTACAAACATACATTAATATGTGACGCCTAGCGCCTGTCTGGCCAAATCGCGGCCCTTCCTACTGCCTTACCTACGGCCATGCCATCGGTTCGTGGATGGGTGATCGCTTTTAGATTCAAGTGCGCCACCTTTGCATGCAAACATACATTAATATGTGACGCCTAGCGTCTGTCTGGCCAAATCGCGGCCCTTCCTACGGCCATGCCATCGGTTCGTGGATGGGTGACCGCTTTTAGATTCAAGTGCGCCACCTTTGCATGCAAACATACATTAATATGTGACCCCTAGCGTCTGTCTGGCCAAATCGCGGCCCTTCCTACGGCCATGCCATCGGTTCGTGGATGGGTGACCGCTTTTAGATTCAAGTGCGCCACCTTTGCATGCAAACATACATTAATATGTGACGCCTAGCGTCTGTCTGGCCAAATCGCGGCCCTTCCTACTTTAGTTAATATTACCAGTAGAAATCAAATTAATTGGCAACGGCCATAGCACGCTGTAAAGACCGGTTCCCGTCCGATCACCGAAGTCAAACAGCATCCGCCGGGGTCGGTTCGTGGATGGGTGACCGCTTTTAGATTCAAGTGCGCCACCTTTACATGCAAACATGCATTAATGTGTGACGGCAGGCGTCTGTCTGGCCAAATCGCGGCCCTTCCTACTGCCTTACCTACGGCCATGCCATCGGTTCGTGGATGGGTGTCCGCTTTTAGATTCAAGTGCGCCACCTTTGCATGCAAACATACATTAATATGTGACGCCTAGCGTCTGTCTGGCCAAATCGCGGCCCTTCCTACGGCCATGCCATCGGTTCGTGGATGGGTGACCGCTTTTAGATTCAAGTGCGCCACCTTTGCATGCAAACATACATTAATATGTGACCCCTAGCGTCTGTCTGGCCAAATCGCGGCCCTTCCTACGGCCATGCCATCGGTTCGTGGATGGGTGACCGCTTTTAGATTCAAGTGCGCCACCTTTGCATGCAAACATACATTAATATGTGACGCCTAGCGTCTGTCTGGCCAAATCGCGGCCCTTCCTACCGCTTTTAGATTCAAGTGCGCCACCTTTGCATGCAAACATACATTAATATGTGACCCCTAGCGTCTGTCTGGCCAAATCGCGGCCCTTCCTACGGCCATGCCATCGGTTCGTGGATGGGTGACCGCTTTTAGATTCAAGTGCGCCACGTTTGCATGCAAACATACATTAATATGTGACGCCTAGCGTCTGTCTGGCCAAATCGCGGCCCTTCCTACTACAAGTGCGCCACCTTTGCATGCAAACATACATTAATATGTGACGCCAAGCGCCTGTCTGGCCAAATCGCGGCCCTTCCTACTTTAGTTAATATTACCAGTAGAAATCAAATTAATTGGCAACGGCCATAGCACGCTGTAAAGACCGGTTCCCGTCCGATCACCGAAGTCAAACAGCATCCGCCGGGGCCGGTTCGTGGATGGGTGACCGCTTTTAGATTCAAGTGCGCCACCTTTACATGCAAACATGCATTAATGTGTGACGGCAGGCGTCTGTTTGGGACGCCAAGCGCCTGTCTGGCCAAATCGCGGCCCATCCTACTACTACCTACTTACCTACTTTATATAAATTTATATAAAATTGTTTGAAACTTTCGTTAATATTACCAGTAGAAATCAAATTAATTGGCAACGGCCATAGCACGCTGTAAAGACCGGTTCCCGTCCGATCACCGAAGTCAAACAGCATCCGCCGGGGTCGGTTCGTGGATGGGTGACCGCTTCTAGATTCAAGTGCGCCACTTTTGCATGCAAACATACATTAATATGTGACGCCTAGCGTCTGTCTGGCCAAATCGCGGCCCTTCCTACGGCCATGCCATCGGTTCGTGGATGGGTGACCGCTTTTAGATTCAAGTGCGCCACCTTTGCTTGCAAACATACATTAATATGTGACCCCTAGCGTCTGTCTGGCCAAATCGCGGCCCTTCCTACGGCCATGCCATCGGTTCGTGGATGGGTGACCGCTTTTAGATTCAAGTGCGCCACCTTTGCATGCAAACATACATTAATATGTGACGCCTAGCGTCTGTCTGGCCAAATCGCGGCCCTTCCTACAAACATACATTAATATGTGACGCCTAGCGCCTGTCTGGCCAAATCGCGGCCCTTCCTACTGCCTTACCTACGGCCATGCCATCGGTTCGTGGATGGGTGATCGCTTTTAGATTCAAGTGCGCCACCTTTGCATGCAAACATACATTAATATGTGACGCCTAGCGTCTGTCTGGCCAAATCGCGGCCCTTCCTACGGCCATGCCATCGGTTCGTGGATGGGTGACCGCTTTTAGATTCAAGTGCGCCACCTTTGCATGCAAACATACATTAATATGTGACCCCTAGCGTCTGTCTGGCCAAATCGCGGCCCTTCCTACGGCCATGCCATCGGTTCGTGGATGGGTGACCGCTTTTAGATTCAAGTGCGCCACCTTTGCATGCAAACATACATTAATATGTGACGCCTAGCGTCTGTCTGGCCAAATCGCGGCCCTTCCTACTTTAGTTAATATTACCAGTAGAAATCAAATTAATTGGCAACGGCCATAGCACGCTGTAAAGACCGGTTCCCGTCCGATCACCGAAGTCAAACAGCATCCGCCGGGGTCGGTTCGTGGATGGGTGACCGCTTTTAGATTCAAGTGCGCCACCTTTACATGCAAACATGCATTAATGTGTGACGGCAGGCGTCTGTCTGGCCAAATCGCGGCCCTTCCTACTGCCTTACCTACGGCCATGCCATCGGTTCGTGGATGGGTGTCCGCTTTTAGATTCAAGTGCGCCACCTTTGCATGCAAACATACATTAATATGTGACGCCTAGCGTCTGTCTGGCCAAATCGCGGCCCTTCCTACGGCCATGCCATCGGTTCGTGGATGGGTGACCGCTTTTAGATTCAAGTGCGCCACCTTTGCATGCAAACATACATTAATATGTGACCCCTAGCGTCTGTCTGGCCAAATCGCGGCCCTTCCTACGGCCATGCCATCGGTTCGTGGATGGGTGACCGCTTTTAGATTCAAGTGCGCCACCTTTGCATGCAAACATACATTAATATGTGACGCCTAGCGTCTGTCTGGCCAAATCGCGGCCCTTCCTACCGCTTTTAGATTCAAGTGCGCCACCTTTGCATGCAAACATACATTAATATGTGACCCCTAGCGTCTGTCTGGCCAAATCGCGGCCCTTCCTACGGCCATGCCATCGGTTCGTGGATGGGTGACCGCTTTTAGATTCAAGTGCGCCACGTTTGCATGCAAACATACATTAATATGTGACGCCTAGCGTCTGTCTGGCCAAATCGCGGCCCTTCCTACTACAAGTGCGCCACCTTTGCATGCAAACATACATTAATATGTGACGCCAAGCGCCTGTCTGGCCAAATCGCGGCCCTTCCTACTTTAGTTAATATTACCAGTAGAAATCAAATTAATTGGCAACGGCCATAGCACGCTGTAAAGACCGGTTCCCGTCCGATCACCGAAGTCAAACAGCATCCGCCGGGGCCGGTTCGTGGATGGGTGACCGCTTTTAGATTCAAGTGCGCCACCTTTACATGCAAACATGCATTAATGTGTGACGGCAGGCGTCTGTTTGGGACGCCAAGCGCCTGTCTGGCCAAATCGCGGCCCATCCTACTACTACCTACTTACCTACTTTATATAAATTTATATAAAATTGTTTGAAACTTTCGTTAATATTACCAGTAGAAATCAAATTAATTGGCAACGGCCATAGCACGCTGTAAAGACCGGTTCCCGTCCGATCACCGAAGTCAAACAGCATCCGCCGGGGTCGGTTCGTGGATGGGTGACCGCTTCTAGATTCAAGTGCGCCACCTTTGCATGCAAACATACATTAATATGTGACGCCTAGCGTCTGTCTGGCCAAATCGCGGCCCTTCCTACGGCCATGCCATCGGTTCGTGGATGGGTGACCGCTTTTAGATTCAAGTGCGCCACCTTTGCATGCAAACATACATTAATATGTGACCCCTAGCGTCTGTCTGGCCAAATCGCGGACCTTCCTACGGCCATGCCATCGGTTCGTGGATGGGTGACCGCTTTTAGATTCAAGTGCGCCACCTTTGCATGCAAACATACATTAATATGTGACGCCTAGCGTCTGTCTGGCCAAATCGCGGCCCTTCCTACTTTAGTTAATATTACCAGTAGAAATCAAATTAATTGGCAACGGCCATAGCACGCTGTAAAGACCGGTTCCCGTCCGATCACCGAAGTCAAACAGCATCCGCCGGGGTCGGTTCGTGGATGGGTGACCGCTTTTAGATTCAAGTGCGCCACCTTTACATGCAAACATGCATTAATGTGTGACGGCAGGCGTCTGTTTGGGACGCCAAGCGCCTGTCTGGCCAAATCGCGGCCCTTCCTACTACTACCTACTTACCTACTTTATATAAATTTATATAAAATTGTTTGAAACTTTAGTTAATATTACCAGTAGAAACCAAATTAATTGGCAACGGCCATAGCACGCTGTAAAGACCGGTTCCCGTCCGATCACCGAAGTCAAACAGCATCCGCCGGGGTCGGTTCGTGGATGGGTGACCGCTTTTAGATTCAAGTGCGCCACCTTTACATGCAAACATGCATTAATGTGTGACGGCAGGCTTCTGTCTGGCCAAATCGCGGCCCTTCCTACTGCCTTACCTACGGCCATGCCATCGGTTCGTGGATGGGTGACCGCTTTTAGATTCAAGTGCGCCACCTTTGCATGCAAACATACATTAATATGTGACGCCTAGCGTCTGTCTGGCCAAATCGCGGCCCTTCCTACGGCCATGCCATCGGTTCGTGGATGGGTGACCGCTTTTAGATTCAAGTGCGCCACCTTTGCATGCAAACATACATTAATATGTGACCCCTAGCGTCTGTCTGGCCAAATCGCGGCCCTTCCTACGGCCATGCCATCGGTTCGTGGATGGGTGACCGCTTTTAGATTCAAGTGAGCCACCTTTGCATGCAAACATACATTAATATGTGACGCCTAGCGCCTGTCTGGCCAAATCGCGGCCCTTCCTACTGCCTTACCTACGGCCATGCCATCGGTTCGTGGATGGGTGACCGCTTTTAGATTCAAGTGCGCCACCTTTGCATGCAAACATACATTAATATGTGACGCCTAGCGTCTGTCTGGCCAAATCGCGGCCCTTCCTACGGCCATGCCATCGGTTCGTGGATGGGTGACCGCTTTTAGATTCAAGTGCGCCACCTTTGCTTGCAAACATACATTAATATGTGACCCCTAGCGTCTGTCTGGCCAAATCGCGGCCCTTCCTACGGCCATGCCATCGGTTCGTGGATGGGTGACCGCTTTTAGATTCAAGTGCGCCACCTTTGCATGCAAACATACATTAATATGTGACGCCTAGCGTCTGTCTGGCCAAATCGCGGCCCTTCCTACAAACATACATTAATATGTGACGCCTAGCGCCTGTCTGGCCAAATCGCGGCCCTTCCTACTGCCTTACCTACGGCCATGCCATCGGTTCGTGGATGGGTGACCGCTTTTAGATTCAAGTGCGCCACCTTTGCATGCAAACATACATTAATATGTGACCCCTAGCGTCTGTCTGGCCAAATCGCGGCCCTTCCTACGGCCATGCCATCGGTTCGTGGATGGGTGACCGCTTTTAGATTCAAGTGCGCCACCTTTGCATGCAAACATACATTAATATGTGACGCCTAGCGTCTGTCTGGCCAAATCGCGGCCCTTCCTACTTTAGTTAATATTACCAGTAGAAATCAAATTAATTGGCAACGGCCATAGCACGCTGTAAAGACCGGTTCCCGTCCGATCACCGAAGTCAAACAGCATCCGCCGGGGTCGGTTCGTGGATGGGTGACCGCTTTTAGATTCAAGTGCGCCACCTTTACATGCAAACATGCATTAATGTGTGACGGCAGGCGTCTGTCTGGCCAAATCGCGGCCCTTCCTACTGCCTTACCTACGGCCATGCCATCGGTTCGTGGATGGGTGTCCACTTTTAGATTCAAGTGCGCCACCTTTGCATGCAAACATACATTAATATGTGACGCCTAGCGTCTGTCTGGCCAAATCGCGGCCCTTCCTACGGCCATGCCATCGGTTCGTGGATGGGTGACCGCTTTTAGATTCAAGTGCGCCACCTTTGCATGCAAACATACATTAATATGTGACCCCTAGCGTCTGTCTGGCCAAATCGCGGCCCTTCCTACGGCCATGCCATCGGTTCGTGGATGGGTGACCGCTTTTAGATTCAAGTGCGCCACCTTTGCATGCAAACATACATTAATATGTGACGCCTAGCGTCTGTCTGGCCAAATCGCGGCCCTTCCTACCGCTTTTAGATTCAAGTGCGCCACCTTTGCATGCAAACATACATTAATATGTGACCCCTAGCGTCTGTCTGGCCAAATCGCGGCCCTTCCTACGGCCATGCCATCGGTTCGTGGATTGGTGACCGCTTTTAGATTCAAGTGCGCCACGTTTGCATGCAAACATACATTAATATGTGACGCCTAGCGTCTGTCTGGCCAAATCGCGGCCCTTCCTACTACAAGTGCGCCACCTTTGCATGCAAACATACATTAATATGTGACGCCAAGCGCCTGCCTGGCCAAATCGCGGCCCTTCCTACTTTAGTTAATATTACCAGTAGAAATCAAATTAATTGGCAACGGCCATAGCACGCTGTAAAGACCGGTTCCCGTCCGATCACCGAAGTCAAACAGCATCCGCCGGGGCCGGTTCGTGGATGGGTGACCGCTTTTAGATTCAAGTGCGCCACCTTTACATGCAAACATGCATTAATGTGTGACGGCAGGCGTCTGTTTGGGACGCCAAGCGCCTGTCTGGCCAAATCGCGGCCCTTCCTACTACTACCTACTTACCTACTTTATATAAATTTATATAAAATTGTTTGAAACTTTCGTTAATATTACCAGTAGAAATCAAATTAATTGGCAACGGCCATAGCACGCTGTAAAGACCGGTTCCCGTCCGATCACCGAAGTCAAACAGCATCCGCCGGGGTCGGTTCGTGGATGGGTGACCGCTTTTAGATACAAGTGCGCCACCTTTGCATGCAAACATACATTAATATGTGACGCCTAGCGTCTGTCTGGCCAAATCGCGGCCCTTCCTACGGCCATGCCATCGGTTCGTGGATGGGTTACCGCTTTTAGATTCAAGTGCGCCACCTTTGCATGCAAACATACATTAATATGTGACCCCTAGCGTCTGTCTGGCCAAATCGCGGACCTTCCTACGGCCATGCCATCGGTTCGTGGATGGGTGACCGCTTTTAGATTCAAGTGCGCCACCTTTGCATGCAAACATACATTAATATGTGACGCCTAGCGTCTGTCTGGCCAAATCGCGGCCCTTCCTACTTTAGTTAATATTACCAGTAGAAATCAAATTAATTGGCAACGGCCATAGCACGCTGTAAAGTCCGGTTCCCGTCCGATCACCGAAGTCAAACAGCATCCGCCGGGGTCGGTTCGTGGATGGGTGACCGCTTTTAGATTCAAGTGCGCCACCTTTACATGCAAACATGCATTAATGTGTGACGGCAGGCGTCTGTTTGGGACGCCAAGCGCCTGTCTGGCCAAATCGCGGCCCTTCCTACTACTACCTACTTACCTACTTTATATAAATTTATATAAAATTGTTTGAAACTTTAGTTAATATTACCAGTAGAAATCAAATTAATTGGCAACGGCCATAGCACGCTGTAAAGACCGGTTCCCGTCCGATCACCGAAGTCAAACAGCATCCGCCGGGGTCGGTTCGTGGATGGGTGACCGCTTTTAGATTCAAGTGCGCCACCTTTACATGCAAACATGCATTAATGTGTGACGGCAGGCGTCTGTCTGGCCAAATCGCGGCCCTTCCTACTGCCTTACCTACGGCCATGCCATCGGTTCGTGGATGGGTGACCGCTTTTAGATTCAAGTGCGCCACCTTTGCATGCAAACATACATTAATATGTGACGCCTAGCGTCTGTCTGGCCAAATCGCGGCCCTTCCTACGGCCATGCCATCGGTTCGTGGATGGGTGACCGCTTTTAGATTCAAGTGCGCCACCTTTGCATGCAAACATACATTAATATGTGACCCCTAGCGTCTGTCTGGCCAAATCGCGGCCCTTCCTACGGCCATGCCATCGGTTCGTGGATGGGTGACCGCTTTTAGATTCAAGTGCGCTACCTTTGCATGCAAACATACATTAATATGTGACGCCTAGCGCCTGTCTGGCCAAATCGCGGCCCTTCCTACTGCCTTACCTACGGCCATGCCATCGGTTCGTGGATGGGTGACCGCTTTTAGATTCAAGTGCGCCACCTTTGCATGCAAACATACATTAATATGTGACGCCTAGCGTCTGTCTGGCCAAATCGCGGCCCTTCCTACGGCCATGCCATCGGTTCGTGGATGGGTGACCGCTTTTAGATTCAAGTGCGCCACCTTTGCTTGCAAACATACATTAATATGTGACCCCTAGCGTCTGTCTGGCCAAATCGCGGCCCTTCCTACGGCCATGCCATCGGTTCGTGGATGGGTGACCGCTTTTAGATTCAAGTGCGCCACCTTTGCATGCAAACATACATTAATATGTGACGCCTAGCGTCTGTCTGGCCAAATCGCGGCCCTTCCTACAAACATACATTAATATGTGACGCCTAGCGCCTGTCTGGCCAAATCGCGGCCCTTCCTACTGCCTTACCTACGGCCATGCCATCGGTTCGTGGATGGGTGACCGCTTTTAGATTCAAGTGCGCCACCTTTGCATGCAAACATACATTAATATGTGACCCCTAGCGTCTGTCTGGCCAAATCGCGGACCTTCCTACGGCCATGCCATCGGTTCGTGGATGGGTGACCGCTTTTAGATTCAAGTGCGCCACCTTTGCATGCAAACATACATTAATATGTGACGCCTAGCGTCTGTCTGGCCAAATCGCGGCCCTTCCTACTTTAGTTAATATTACCAGTAGAAATCAAATTAATTGGCAACGGCCATAGCACGCTGTAAAGACCGGTTCCCGTCCGATCACCGAAGTCAAACAGCATCCGCCGGGGTCGGTTCGTGGAAGGGTGACCGCTTTTAGATTCAAGTGCGCCACCTTTGCATGCAAACATACATTAATATGTGACGCCTAGCGTCTGTCTGGCCAAATCGCGGCCCTTCCTACTTTAGTTAATATTACCAGTAGAAATCAAATTAATTGGCAACGGCCATAGCACGCTGTAAAGACCGGTTCCCGTCCGATCACCGAAGTCAAACAGCATCCGCCGGGGTCGGTTCGTGGATGGGTGACCGCTTTTAGATTCAAGTGCGCCACCTTTACATGCAAACATGCATTAATGTGTGACGGCAGGCGTCTGTTTGGGACGCCAAGCGCCTGTCTGGCCAAATCGCGGCCCTTCCTACTACTACCTACTTACCTACTTTATATAAATTTATATAAAATTGTTTGAAACTTTAGTTAATATTACCAGTAGAAATCAAATTAATTGGCAACGGCCATAGCACGCTGTAAAGACCGGTTCCCGTCCGATCACCGAAGTCAAACAGCATCCGCCGGGGTCGGTTCGTGGATGGGTGACCGCTTTTAGATTCAAGTGCGCCACCTTTACATGCAAACATGCATTAATGTGTGACGGCAGGCGTCTGTCTGGCCAAATCGCGGCCCTTCCTACTGCCTTACCTACGGCCATGCCATCGGTTCGTGGATGGGTGACCGCTTTTAGATTCAAGTGCGCCACCTTTGCATGCAAACATACATTAATATGTGACGCCTAGCGTCTGTCTGGCCAAATCGCGGCCCTTCCTACGGCCATGCCATCGGTTCGTGGATGGGTGACCGCTTTTAGATTCAAGTGCGCCACCTTTGCATGCAAACATACATTAATATGTGACCCCTAGCGTCTGTCTGGCCAAATCGCGGCCCTTCCTACGGCCATGCCATCGGTTCGTGGATGGGTGACCGCTTTTAGATTCAAGTGCGCCACCTTTGCATGCAAACATACATTAATATGTGACGCCTAGCGTCTGTCTGGCCAAATCGCGGCCCTTCCTACTACCGCTTTTAGATTCAAGTGCGCCACCTTTACATGCAAACGTGCATTAATATGTGACGGCAGGCGTCTGTCTGGGACGCCAAGCGTTTGTCTGGCCAAATCGCGGCCTTACCTACTAACATACATTAATATGTGACGCCTAGCGTCTGTCTGGCCAAATCGCGGCCCTTCCTACTTTAGGTAATATTACCAGTAGAAATCAAATTAATTGGCAACGGCCATAGCACGCTGTAAAGACCGGTTCCCGTCCGATCACCGAAGTCAAACAGCATCCGCCGGGGTCGGTTCGTGGATGGGTGACCGCTTTTAGATTCAAGTGCGCCACCTTTACATGCAAACATGCATTAATATGTGAAGGCAGGCGTCTGTCTGGGACGCCAAGCGTCTGTCTGGCCAAATCGCGGCCCTTCCTACTAATATGTGACGGCAGGCGTCTGTCTGGGACGCCAAGCGTTTGTCTGGCCAAATCGCGGCCTTACCTACTAAATTAAACCAATCATTAAAAACAATTAATGCAAATTTATTTAAAATTGTTTGAAACTTTAGTTAATATTACCAGTAGAAATAAAATCAATTGGCAAGGGCCGCAGCACGCTAGTAAAGACCGGTTCCCGTCCGATCACCGAAGTCAAACAGCATCCGCCGGGGTCGGTTCGTGGATGGGTGACCGCTTTTAGATTCAAGTGCGCCACCTTTACACGCAAACGTGCATTAATATGTGACGGCAGGCGTCTGTCTGGGACGCCAAGCGTTCGTCTGGCCAAATCGCGGCCTTACCTACCGCTTTTAGATTCAAGTGCGCCACCTTTACATGCAAACATGCATTAATATGTGACGGCAGGCGTCTGTCTGGGACGCCAAGCGTCTGTCTGGCCAAATCGCGGCCCTTCCTACTTATTACTACTAATTATAATTAATGAAAATATGCAAATTTATATAAAATTGTTTGTAAGTTTAGTTAATATTTGCAGTAGAAATAAAATCAATTGGCAAGGGCCGTAGCACGCTAGTAAAGACCGGTTGCCGTCCGATCACCGAAGTCAAACAGCATCGGCCGGGGTAGGTTCGTGGATGGGTGACCGCTTTTAGATTCAAGTGCGCCACCTTTACATGCAAACATGCATTAATATGTGACGGCAGGCGTCTGTCTGGGACGCCAAGCGTCTGTCTGGCCAAATCGCGGCCCTTCCTACTACATGCAAACATGCATTAATATGTGACGGCAGGCGTCTGTCTGGGACGCCAAGCGTCTGTCTGGCCAAATCGCGGCCCTTCCTACTTATTACTACTAATTATAATTAATGAAAATATGCAAATTTATATAAAATTGTTTGTAAGTTTAGTTAATATTTGCAGTAGAAATAAAATCAATTGGCAAGGGCCGTAGCACGCTAGTAAAGACCGGTTCTCGTCCGATCACCGAAGTCAAACAGCATCGGCCGGGGTAGGTTCGTGGATGGGTGACCGCTTTTGGATTCAAGTGCGCCACCTTTACATGCAAACATGCATTAATATGTGACGGCAGGCGTCTGTCTGGGACGCCAAGCGTCTGTCTGGCCAAATCGCGGCCCTTCCTACTACATGCAAACATGCATTAATATGTGACAGCAGGCGTCTGTCTGTGACGCCAAGCGTTTGTCTGGCCAAATCGCGGCCTTACCTACTAAACGTGCATTAATATGTGACGGCAGGCGTCTGTCTGGGACGCCAAGCGTTTGTCTGGCCAAATCGCGGCCTTACCATATGGCAATATAAAATTTCTTGAAACTTTAGTTAATATTACCAGTAGAAATCAAATTAATTGGCAACGGCCATAGCACGCTGTAAAGACCGGTTCCCGTCCGATCACCGAAGTCAAACAGCATCCGCCGGGGTCGGTTCGTGGATGGGTGACCGCTTTTAGATTCAAGTGCGCCACCTTTACATGCAAACATGCATTAATGTGTGACGGCAGGCGTCTGTCAGGCCAAATCGCGGCCCTTCCTACTGCCTTACCTACGGCCATGCCATCGGTTAGTGGATGGGTGACCGCTTTTAGATTCAAGTGCGCCACCTTTGCATGCAAACATACATTAATATGTGACGCCTAGCGTCTGTCTGGCCAAATCGCGGCCCTTCCTAGGGCCATGCCATCGGTTCGTGGATGGGTGACCGCTTTTAGATTCAAATGCGCCACCTTTGCATGCAAACATACATTAATATGTGACCCCTAGCGTCTGTCTGGCCAAATCGCGGCCCTTCCTACGGCCATGCCATCGGTTCGTGGATGGGTGACCGCTTTTAGATTCAAGTGCGCCACCTTTGCATGCAAACATACATTAATATGTGACGCCTAGCGTCTGTCTGGCCAAATCGCGGCCCTTCCTACTACAAGTGCGCCACCTTTGCATGCAAACATACATTAATATGTGACGCCAAGCGCCTGTCTGGCCAAATCGCGGCCCTTCCTACTTTAGTTAATATTACCAGTAGAAATCAAATTAATTGGCAACGGCCATAGCACGCTGTAAAGACCGGTTCCCGTCCGATCACCGAAGTCAAACAGCATCCGCCGGGGTCGGTTCGTGGATAGGTGACCGCTTTTAGATTCAAGTGCGCCACCTTTACATGCAAACATGCATTAATGTGTGACGGCAGGCGTCTGTTTGGGACGCCAAGCGCCTGTCTGGCCAAATCGCGGCCCTTCCTACTACTACCTACTTACCTACTTTATATAAATTTATATAAAATTGTTTGAAACTTTCGTTAATATTACCAGTAGAAATCAAATTAATTGGCAACGGCCATAGCACGCTGTAAAGACCGGTTCCCGTCCGATCACCGAAGTCAAACAGCATCCGCCGGGGTCGGTTCGTGGATGGGTGACCGCTTTTAGATTCAAGTGCGCCACCTTTACATGCAAACATGCATTAATGTGTGACGGCAGGCGTCTGTTTGGGACGCCAAGCGCCTGTCTGGCCAAATCGCGGCCCTTCCTACTGCCTTACCTACGGCCATGCCATCGGTTCGTGGATGGGTGACCGCTTTTAGATTCAAGTGCGCCACCTTTGCATGCAAACATACATTAATATGTGACGCCTAGCGTCTGTCTGGCCAAATCGCGGCCCTTCCTACGGCCATGCCATCGGTTCGTGGATGGGTGACCGCTTTTAGATTCAAGTGCGCCACCTTTGCATGCAAACATACATTAATATGTGACCCCTAGCGTCTGTCTGGCCAAATCGCGGCCCTTCCTACGGCCATGCCATCGGTTCGTGGATGGGTGACCGCTTTTAGATTCAAGTGCGCCACCTTTGCATGCAAACATACATTAATATGTGACGCCTAGCGTCTGTCTGGCCAAATCGCGGCCCTTCCTACTTTAGTTAATATTACCAGTAGAAATCAAATTAATTGGCAACGGCCATAGCACGCTGTAAAGACCGGTTCCCGTCCGATCACCGAAGTCAAACAGCATCCGCCGGGGTCGGTTTGTGGATGGGTGACCGCTTTTAGATTCAAGTGCGCCACCTTTACATGCAAACATGCATTAATGTGTGACGGCAGGCGTCTGTTTGGGACGCCAAGCGCCTGTCTGGCCAAATCGCGGCCCTTCCTACTACTACCTACTTACCTACTTTATATAAATTTATATAAAATTGTTTGAAACTTTAGTTAATATTACCAGTAGAAATCAAATTAATTGGCAACGGCCATAGCACGCTGTAAAGACCGGTTCCCGTCCGATCACCGAAGTCAAACAGCATCCGCCGGGGTCGGTTCGTGGATGGGTGACCGCTTTTAGATTCAAGTGCGCCACCTTTACATGCAAACATGCATTAATGTGTGACGGCAGGCGTCTGTCTGGCCAAATCGCGGCCCTTCCTACTGCCTTACCTACGGCCATGCCATCGGTTCGTGGATGGGTGACCGCTTTTAGATTCAAGTGCGCCACCTTTGCATGCAAACATACATTAATATGTGACGCCTAGCGTCTGTCTGGCCAAATCGCGGCCCTTCCTACGGCCATGACATCGGTTCGTGGATGGGTGACCGCTTTTAGATTCAAGTGCGCCACCTTTGCATGCAAACATACATTAATATGTGACGCCTAGCGTCTGTCTGGCCAAATCGCGGCCCTTCATACTACAAGTGCGCCACCTTTGCATGCAAACATACATTAATATGTGACGCCAAGCGCCTGTCTGGCCAAATCGCGGCCCTTCCTACTTTAGTTAATATTACCAGTAGAAATCAAATTAATTGGCAACGGCCATAGCACGCTGTAAAGACCGGTTCCCGTCCGATCACCGAAGTCAAACAGCATCCGCCGGGGTCGGTTCGTGGATAGGTGACCGCTTTTAGATTCAAGTGCGCCACCTTTACATGCAAACATGCATTAATGTGTGACGGCAGGCGTCTGTTTGGGACGCCAAGCGCCTGTCTGGCCAAATCGCGGCCCTTCCTACTACTACCTACTTACCTACTTTATATAAATTTATATAAAATTGTTTGAAACTTTCGTTAATATTACCAGTAGAAATCAAATTAATTGGCAACGGCCATAGCACGCTGTAAAGACCGGTTCCCGTCCGATCACCGAAGTCAAACAGCATCCGCCGGGGTCGGTTCGTGGATGGGTGACCGCTTTTAGATTCAAGTGCGCCACCTTTACATGCAAACATGCATTAATGTGTGACGGCAGGCTTCTGTTTGGGACGCCAAGCGCCTGTCTGGCCAAATCGCGGCCCTTCCTACTGCCTTACCTACGGCCATGCCATCGGTTCGTGGATGGGTGACCGCTTTTAGATTCAAGTGCGCCACCTTTGCATGCAAACATACATTAATATGTGACGCCTAGCGTCTGTCTGGCCAAATCGCGGCCCTTCCTACGGCCATGCCATCGGTTCGTGGATGGGTGACCGCTTTTAGATTCAAGTGCGCCACCTTTGCATGCAAACATACATTAATATGTGACCCCTAGCGTCTGTCTGGCCAAATCGCGGCCCTTCCTACGGCCATGCCATCGGTTCGTGGATGGGTGACCGCTTTTAGATTCAAGTGCGCCACCTTTGCATGCAAACATACATTAATATGTGACGCCTAGCGTCTGTCTGGCCAAATCGCGGCCCTTCCTACTTTAGTTAATATTACCAGTAGAAATCAAATTAATTGGCAACGGCCATAGCACGCTGTAAAGACCGGTTCCCGTCCGATCACCGAAGTCAAACAGCATCCGCCGGGGTCGGTTCGTGGATGGGTGACCGCTTTTAGATTCAAGTGCGCCACCTTTACATGCAAACATGCATTAATGTGTGACGGCAGGCGTCTGTTTGGGACGCCAAGCGCCTGTCTGGCCAAATCGCGGCCCTTCCTACTACTACCTACTTACCTACTTTATATAAATTTATATAAAATTGTTTGAAACTTTAGTTAATATTACCAGTAGAAATCAAATTAATTGGCAACGGCCATAGCACGCTGTAAAGACCGGTTCCCGTCCGATCACCGAAGTCAAACAGCATCCGCCGGGGTCGGTTCGTGGATGGGTGACCGCTTTTAGATTCAAGTGCGCCACCTTTACATGCAAACATGCATTAATGTGTGACGGCAGGCGTCTGTCTGGCCAAATCGCGGCCCTTCCTACTGCCTTACCTACGGCCATGCCATCGGTTCGTGGATGGGTGACCGCTTTTAGATTCAAGTGCGCCACCTTTGCATGCAAACATACATTAATATGTGACGCCTAGCGTCTGTCTGGCCAAATCGCGGCCCTTCCTACGGCCATGCCATCGGTTCGTGGATGGGTGACCGCTTTTAGATTCAAGTGCGCCACCTTTGCATGCAAACATACATTAATATGTGACCCCTAGCGTCTGTCTGGCCAAATCGCGGCCCTTCCTACGGCCATGCCATCGGTTCGTGGATGGGTGACCGCTTTTAGATTCAAGTGCGCCACCTTTGCATGCAAACATACATTAATATGTGACGCCTAGCGTCTGTCTGGCCAAATCGCGGCCCTTCCTACTACCGCTTTTAGATTCAAGTGCGCCACCTTTACATGCAAACGTGCATTAATATGTGACGGCAGGCGTCTGTCTGGGACGCCAAGCGTTTGTCTGGCCAAATCGCGGCCTTACCTACTAACATACATTAATATGTGACGCCTAGCGTCTGTCTGGCCAAATCGCGGCCCTTCCTACTTTAGGTAATATTACCAGTAGAAATCAAATTAATTGGCAACGGCCATAGCACGCTGTAAAGACCGGTTCCCGTCCGATCACCGAAGTCAAACAGCATCCGCCGGGGTCGGTTCGTGGATGGGTGACCGCTTTTAGATTCAAGTGCGCCACCTTTACATGCAAACGTGCATTAATATGTGACGCCAAGCGTTTGTCTGGCCAAATCGCGGCCTTACCTACTACTGATATTTTGGAAGACGTGCTGTTGCACACTTCGCCAATAAAGCCAATCATTAAAAACAATTAATGCAAATTTATATAAAATTGTTTGAAACTTCAGTTAATATTACGAGTAGAAATCAAATTAATTGGCAACGGCCATAGCACGCTGTAAAGACCGGTTCCCGTCCGATCACCGAAGTCAAACAGCATCCGCCGGGGTCGGTTCGTGGATGGGTGACCGCTTTTAGATTCAAGTGCGCCACCTTTACATGCAAACATGCATTAATATGTGACGGCAGGCGTCTGTCTGGGACGCCAAGCGTTTGTCTGGCCAAATCGCGGCCTTACCTACTTTTTGAAACTTTAGTTAATATTACCAGTAGAAATCAAATTAATTGGCAACGGCCATAGCACGCTGTAAAGACCGGTTCCCGTCCGATCACCGAAGTCAAACAATATCCGCCGGGGTCGGTTCGTGGATGGGTGACCGCTTTTAGATTCAAGTGCGCCACCTTTACATGCAAACATGCATTAATATGTGACGGCAGGCGTCTGTCTGGGACGCCAAGCGTTCGTCTGGCCAAATCGCGGCCTTACCTACTTTTTGAAACTTTAGTTAATATTACCAGTAGAAATCAAATTAATTGGCAACGGCCATAGCACGCTAGTAAAGACCGGTTCCCGTCCGGTCACCGAAGTCAAACAGCATCCGCCGGGGTCGGTTCGTGGATGGGTGACCGCTTTTAGATTCAAGTGCGCCACCTTTACATGCAAACATGCATTAATATGTGACGGCAGGCGTCTGTCTGGGACGCCAAGCGTCTGTCTGGCCAAATCGCGGCCCTTCCTACTAATATATTACTTATTACTACTAATTATAATTAATGAAAATATGCAAATTTATATAAAATTGTTTGTAAGTTTAGTTAATATTTGCAGTAGAAACAAAATCAATTGGCAAGGGCCGTAGCACGCTAGTAAAGACCGGTTCCCGTCCGATCACCGAAGTCAAACAGCATCGGCCGGGGTAGGTTCGTGGATGGGTGACCGCTTTTAGATTCAAGTGCGCCACCTTTACATGCAAACATGCATTAATATGTGACGGCAGGCGTCTGTCTGGGACGCCAAGCGTCTGTCTGGCCAAATCGCGGCCCTTCCTACTACTAAGTCTTGCGACACCTTTTTGATTTCCCTTCTTGTGTCGTATTTTTATCTACTAACATGTTATAAAAATAATTGCCGTCTGTCTGGGACGCCAAGCGTCTGTCTGGCCAAATCGCGGCCCTTCCTACTAATATATTACTTATTACTACTAATTATAATTAATGAAAATATGCAAATTTATATAAAATTGTTTGTAAGTTTAGTTAATATTTGCAGTAGGAATAAAATCAATTGGCAAGGGCCGTAGCACGCTAGTAAAGACCGGTTCCCGTCCGATCACCGAAGTCAAACAGCATCCGCCGGGGTCGGTTCGTGGATGGGTGACCGCTTTTAGATTCAAGTGCGCCACCTTTACATGCAAACATACATTAATATGTGACGGCAGGCGTCTGTCTGTGACGCCTAGCGTCTGTCTGGCCAAATCGCGGCCCTTCCTACCGCTTTTAGATTCAAGTGCGCCAACTTTACATGCAAACATGCATTAATATGTGACGGCAGGCGTCTGTCTGGGACGCCAAGCGTCTGTCTGGCCAAATCGCGGCCCTTCCTACTAATATATTACTTATTACTACTAATTATAATTAATGAAAATATGCAAATTTATATAAAATTGTTTGTAAGTTTAGTGAATATTTGCAGTAGAAATAAAATCAATTGGCAAGGGCCGTAGCACGCTAGTAAAGACCGGTTCCCGTCCGATCACCGAAGTCAAACAGCATCCGCCGGGGTAGGTTCGTGGATGGGTGACCGCTTTTAGATTCAAGTGCGCCACCTTTACATGCAAACATACATTAATATGTGACGCCAATCGTCTGTCTGGCCAAATCGCGGCCCTTCCTACTACATGCATTAATATGTGACGGCAGGCGTCTGTCTGGGACGCCAAGCGTCTGTCTGGCCAAATCGCGGCCCTTCCTACTTATTACTACTAATTATAATTAATGAAAATATGCAAATTTATATAAAATTGTTTGAAACTTTAGTTAATATTACCAGTAGAAATCAAATTAATTGGCAACGGCCATAGTACGCTGTAAAGACCGGTTCCCGTCCGATCACCGAAGTCAAACAGCATCCGCCGGGGTCGGTTCGTGGATGGGTGACCGCTTTTAGATTCAAGTGCGCCACCTTTACATGCAAACATGCATTAATTTGTGACGGCAGGCGTCTGTCTGGCCAAATAGCGGCCCTTCCTACTGCCTTACCTACGGCCATGCCATCGGTTCGTGGATGGGTGACCGCTTTTAGATTCAAGTGCGCCACCTTTGCATGCAAACATACATTAATATGTGACCCCTAGCGTCTGTCTGGCCAAATCGCGGCCCTTCCTACGGCCATGCCATCGGTTCGTGGATGGGTGACCGCTTTTAGATTCAAGTGCGCCACCTTTGCATGCAAACATACATTAATATGTGACGCCTAGCGTCTGTCTGGCCAAATCGCGGCCCTTCCTACTACCGCTTTTAGATTCAAGTGCGCCACCTTTACATGCAAACGTGCATTAATATGTGACGGCAGGCGTCTGTCTGGGACGCCAAGCGTTTGTCTGGCCAAATCGCGGCCTTACCTACTAACATACATTAATATGTGACGCCTAGCGTCTGTCTGGCCAAATCGCGGCCCTTCCTACGGCCATGCCATCGGTTCGTGGATGGGTGACCGCTTTTAGATTCAAGTGCGCCACCTTTGCATGCAAACATACATTAATATGTGACCCCTAGCGTCTGTCTGGCCAAATCGCGGCCCTTCCTACGGCCATGCCATCGGTTCGTGGATGGGTGACCGCTTTTAGATTCAAGTGCGCCACCTTTGCATGCAAACATACATTAATATGTGACGCCTAGCGTCTGTCTGGCCAAATCGCGGCCCTTCCTACTACCGCTTTTAGATTCAAGTGCGCCACCTTTACATGCAAACGTGCATTAATATGTGACGGCAGGCGTCTGTCTGGGACGCCAAGCGTTTGTCTGGCCAAATCGCGGCCTTACCTACTAACATACATTAATATGTGACGCCTAGCGTCTGTCTGGCCAAATCGCGGCCCTTCCTACTTTAGTTAATATTACCAGTAGAAATCAAATTAATTGGCAACGGCAATAGCACGCTGTAAAGACCGGTTCCCGTCCGATCACCGAAGTCAAACAGCATCCGCCGGGGTCGGTTCGTGGATGGGTGACCGCTTTTAGATTCAAGTGCGCCACCTTTACATGCAAACGTGCATTAATATGTGACGCCAAGCGTTTGTCTGGCCAAATCGCGGCCTTACCTACTACTGATATTTTGGAAGACGTGCTGTTGCACACTTCGCCAATAAAGCCAATCATTAAAAACAATTAATGCAAATTTATATAAAATTGTTTGAAACTTCAGTTAATATTACGAGTAGAAATCAAATTAATTGGCAACGGCCATAGCACGCTGTAAAGACCGGTTCCCGTCCGATCACCGAAGTCAAACAGCATCCGCCGGGGTCGGTTCGTGGATGGGTGACCGCTTTTAGATTCAAGTGCGCCACCTTTACATGCAAACATGCATTAATATGTGACGGCAGGCGTCTGTCTGGGACGCCAAGCGTTCGTCTGGCCAAATCGCGGCCTTACCTACTTTTTGAAACTTTAGTTAATATTACCAGTAGAAATCAAATTAATTGGCAACGGCCATCGCACGCTGTAAAGACCGGTTCCCGTCCGATCACCGAAGTCAAACAGCATCCGCCGGGGTCGGTTCGTGGATGGGTGTCCGCTTTTAGATTCAAGTGCGCCACCTTTACATGCAAACATGCATTAATATGTGACGGCAGGCGTCTGTCTGGGACGCCAAGCGTTCGTCTGGCCAAATCGCGGCCTTACCTACTTTTTGAAACTTTAGTTAATATTACCAGTAGAAATCAAATTAATTGGCAACGGCCATAGCACGCTAGTAAAGACCGGTTCCCGTCCGGTCACCGAAGTCAAACAGCATCCGCCGGGGTCGGTTCGTGGATGGGTGACCGCTTTTAGATTCAAGTGCGCCACCTTTACATGCAAACATGCATTAATATGTGACGGCAGGCGTCTGTCTGGGACGCCAAGCGTCTGTCTGGCCAAATCGCGGCCCTTCCTACTAATATATTACTTATTACTACTAATTATAATTAATGAAAATATGCAAATTTATATAAAATTGTTTGTAAGTTTAGTTAATATTTGCAGTAGAAATAAAATCAATTGGCAAGGGCCGTAGCACGCTAGTAAAGACCGGTTCCCGTCCGATCACCGAAGTCAAACAGCATCGGCCGGGGTAGGTTCGTGGATGGGTGACCGCTTTTAGATTCAAGTGCGCCACCTTTACATGCAAACATGCATTAATATGTGACGGCAGGCGTCTGTCTGGGACGCCAAGCGTCTGTCTGGCCAAATCGCGGCCCTTCCTACTACTAAGTCTTGCGACACCTTTTTGATTTCCCTTCTTGTGTCGTATTTTTATCTACTAACATGTTATAAAAATAATTGCCGTCTGTCTGGGACGCCAAGCGTCTGTCTGGCCAAATCGCGGCCCTTCCTACTAATATATTACTTATTACTACTAATTATAATTAATGAAAATATGCAAATTTATATAAAATTGTTTGTAAGTTTAGTTAATATTTGCAGTAGGAATAAAATCAATTGGCAAGGGCCGTAGCACGCTAGTAAAGACCGGTTCCCGTCCGATCACCGAAGTCAAACAGCATCCGCCGGGGTCGGTTCGTGGATGGGTGACCGCTTTTAGATTCAAGTGCGCCACCTTTACATGCAAACATGCATTAATATGTGACGGCAGGCGTCTGTCTGGGACGCCAAGCGTCTGTCTGGCCAAATCGCGGCCCTTCCTACTAATATATTACTTATTACTACTAATTATAATTAATGAAAATATGCAAATTTATATAAAATTGTTTGTAAGTTTAGTTAATATTTGCAGTAGAAACAAAATCAATTGGCATGGGCCGTAGCACGCTAGTAAAGACCGGTTCCCGTCCGATCACCGAAGTCAAACAGCATCGGCCGGGGTAGGTTCGTGGATGGGTGACCGCTTTTAGATTCAAGTGCGCCACCTTTACATGCAAACATGCATTAATATGTGACGGCAGGCGTCTGTCTGGGACGCCAAGCGTCTGTCTGGCCAAATCGCGGCCCTTCCTACTACTAAGTCTTGCGACACCTTTTTGATTTCCCTTCTTGTGTCGTATTTTTATCTACTAACATGTTATAAAAATAATTGCCGTCTGTCTGGGACGCCAAGCGTCTGTCTGGCCAAATCGCGGCCCTTCCTACTAATATATTACTTATTACTACTAATTATAATTAATGAAAATATGCAAATTTATATAAAATTGTTTGTAAGTTTAGTTAATATTTGCAGTAGGAATAAAATCAATTGGCAAGGGCCGTAGCACGCTAGTAAAGACCGGTTCCCGTCCGATCACCGAAGTCAAACAGCATCCGCCGGGGTCGGTTCGTGGATGGGTGACCGCTTTTAGATTCAAGTGCGCCACCTTTACATGCAAACATACATTAATATGTGACGGCAGGCGTCTGTCTGTGACGCCTAGCGTCTGTCTGGCCAAATCGCGGCCCTTCCTACCGCTTTTAGATTCAAGTGCGCCACCTTTACATGCAAACATGCATTAATATGTGACGGCAGGCGTCTGTCTGGGACGCCAAGCGTCTGTCTGGCCAAATCGCGGCCCTTCCTACTAATATATTACTTATTACTACTAATTATAATTAATGAAAATATGCAAATTTATATAAAATTGTTTGTAAGTTTAGTGAATATTTGCAGTAGAAATAAAATCAATTGGCAAGGGCCGTAGCACGCTAGTAAAGACCGGTTCCCGTCCGATCACCGAAGTCAAACAGCATCCGCCGGGGTAGGTTCGTGGATGGGTGACCGCTTTTAGATTCAAGTGCGCCACCTTTACATGCAAACATACATTAATATGTGACGCCAATCGTCTGTCTGGCCAAATCGCGGCCCTTCCTACTACATGCATTAATATGTGACGGCAGGCGTCTGTCTGGGACGCCAAGCGTCTGTCTGGCCAAATCGCGGCCCTTCCTACTTATTACTACTAATTATAATTAATGAAAATATGCAAATTTATATAAAATTGTTTGAAACTTTAGTTAATATTACCAGTAGAAATCAAATTAATTGGCAACGGCCATAGTACGCTGTAAAGACCGGTTCCCGTCCGATCACCGAAGTCAAACAGCATCCGCCGGGGTCGGTTCGTGGATGGGTGACCGCTTTTAGATTCAAGTGCGCCACCTTTACATGCAAATATGCATTAATGTGTGACGGCAGGCGTCTGTCTGGCCAAATAGCGGCCCTTCCTACTGCCTTACCTACGGCCATGCCATCGGTTCGTGGATGGGTGACCGCTTTTAGATTCAAGTGCGCCACCTTTGCATGCAAACATACATTAATATGTGACGCCTAGCGTCTGTCTGGCCAAATCGCGGCCCTTCCTACGGCCATGCCATCGGTTCGTGGATGGGTGACCGCTTTTAGATTCAAGTGCGCCACCTTTGCATGCAAACATACATTAATATGTGACCCCTAGCGTCTGTCTGGCCAAATCGCGGCCCTTCCTACGGCCATGCCATCGGTTCGTGGATGGGTGACCGCTTTTAGATTCAAGTGCGCCACCTTTGCATGCAAACATACATTAATATGTGACGCCTAGCGTCTGTCTGGCCAAATCGCGGCCCTTCCTACTACCGCTTTTAGATTCAAGTGCGCCACCTTTACATGCAAACGTGCATTAATATGTGACGGCAGGCGTCTGTCTGGGACGCCAAGCGTTTGTCTGGCCAAATCGCGGCCTTACCTACTAACATACATTAATATGTGACGCCTAGCGTCTGTCTGGCCAAATCGCGGCCCTTCCTACTTTAGTTAATATTACCAGTAGAAATCAAATTAATTGGCAACGGCCATAGCACGCTGTAAAGACCGGTTCCCGTCCGATCACCGAAGTCAAACAGCATCCGCCGGGGTCGGTTCGTGGATGGGTGACTGCTTTTAGATTCAAGTGCGCCACCTTTACATGCAAACGTGCATTAATATGTGACGCCAAGCGTTTGTCTGGCCAAATCGCGGCCTTACCTACTACTGATATTTTGGAAGACGTGCTGTTGCACACTTCGCCAATAAAGCCAATCATTAAAAACAATTAATGCAAATTTATATAAAATTGTTTGAAACTTCAGTTAATATTACGAGTAGAAATCAAATTAATTGGCAACGGCCATAGCACGCTGTAAAGACCGGTTCCCGTCCGATCACCGAAGTCAAACAGCATCCGCCGGGGTCGGTTCGTGGATGGGTGACCGCTTTTAGATTCAAGTGCGCCACCTTTACATGCAAACATGCATTAATATGTGACGGCAGGCGTCTGTCTGGGACGCCAAGCGTTCGTCTGGCCAAATCGCGGCCTTACCTACTTTTTGAAACTTTAGTTAATA
Source organism: Melolontha melolontha (assembly GCA_935421215.2). NCBI lineage: Eukaryota > Metazoa > Arthropoda > Insecta > Coleoptera > Scarabaeidae > Melolontha > Melolontha melolontha. Next base: position 37,651 of record CAKXYW020000017.1, read on the forward strand.
TTACCAGTAGAAATCAAATTAATTGGCAACGGCCATCGCACGCTGTAAAGACCGGTTCCCGTCCGATCACCGAAGTCAAACAGCATCCGCCGGGGTCGGTTCGTGGATGGGTGTCCGCTTTTAGATTCAAGTGCGCCACCTTTACATGCAAACATGCATTAATATGTGACGGCAGGCGTCTGTCTGGGACGCCAAGCGTTCGTCTGGCCAAATCGCGGCCTTACCTACTTTTTGAAACTTTAGTTAATATTACCAGTAGAAATCAAATTAATTGGCAACGGCCATAGCACGCTAGTAAAGACCGGTTCCCGTCCGGTCACCGAAGTCAAACAGCATCCGCCGGGGTCGGTTCGTGGATGGGTGACCGCTTTTAGATTCAAGTGCGCCACCTTTACATGCAAACATGCATTAATATGTGACGGCAGGCGTCTGTCTGGGACGCCAAGCGTCTGTCTGGCCAAATCGCGGCCCTTCCTACTAATATATTACTTATTACTACTAATTATAATTAATGAAAATATGCAAATTTATATAAAATTGTTTGTAAGTTTAGTTAATATTTGCAGTAGAAATAAAATCAATTGGCAAGGGCCGTAGCACGCTAATAAAGACCGGTTCCCGTCCGATCACCGAAGTCAAACAGCATCGGCCGGGGTAGGTTCGTGGATGGGTGACCGCTTTTAGATTCAAGTGCGCCACCTTTACATGCAAACATGCATTAATATGTGACGGCAGGCGTCTGTCTGGGACGCCAAGCGTCTGTCTGGCCAAATCGCGGCCCTTCCTACTACTAAGTCTTGCGACACCTTTTTGATTTCCCTTCTTGTGTCGTATTTTTATCTACTAACATGTTATAAAAATAATTGCCGTCTGTCTGGGACGCCAAGCGTCTGTCTGGCCAAATCGCGGCCCTTCCTACTAATATATTACTTATTACTACTAATTATAATTAATGAAAATATGCAAATTTATATAAAATTGTTTGTAAGTTTAGTTAATATTTGCAGTAGGAATAAAATCAATTGGCAAGGGCCGTAGCACGCTAGTAAAGACCGGTTCCCGTCCGATCACCGAAGTCAAACAGCATCCGCCGGGGTCGGTTCGTGGATGGGTGACCGCTTTTAGATTCAAGTGCGCCACCTTTACATGCAAACATGCATTAATATGTGACGGCAGGCGTCTGTCTGTGACGCCTAGCGTCTGTCTGGCCAAATCGCGGCCCTTCCTTCCGCTTTTAGATTCAAGTGCGCCACCTTTACATGCAAACATGCATTAATATGTGACGGCAGGCGTCTGTCTGGGACGCCAAGCGTCTGTCTGGCCAAATCGCGGCCCTTCCTACTTATTACTACTAATTATAATTAATGAAAATATGCAAATTTATATAAAATTGTTTGTAAGTTTAGTGAATATTTGCAGTAGAAATAAAATCAATTAGCAAGGGCCGTAGCACGCTAGTAAAGACCGGTTCCCGTCCGATCACCGAAGTCAAACAGCATCCGCCGGGGTAGGTTCGTGGATGGGTGACCGCTTTTAGATTCAAGTGCGCCACCTTTACATGCAAACATACATTAATATGTGACGCCAATCGTCTGTCTGGCCAAATCGCGGCCCTTCCTACTACATGCATTAATATGTGACGGCAGGCGTCTGTCTGGGACGCCAAGCGTCTGTCTGGCCAAATCGCGGCCCTTCCTACTTATTACTACTAATTATAATTAATGAAAATATGCACATTTATATAAAATTGTTTCTAAGTTTAGTTAATATTTGCAGTAGAAATAAAATCAATTGGCAAGGGCCGTAGCACGCTAGTAAAGATCGGTTCCCGTCCGATCACCGAAGTCAAACAGCATCCGCCGGGGTCGGTTCGTGGATGGGTGACCGCTTTTAGATTCAAGTGCGCCACCTTTACATGCAAACATGCATTAATATGTGACGGCAGGCGTCTGTCTGGGACGCCAAGCGTCTGTCTGGCCAAATCGCGGCCCTTCCTACTTATTACTACTAATTATAATTAATGAAAATATGCAAATTTATATAAAATTGTTTGTAAGTTTAGTTAATATTTGCAGTAGAAATAAAATCAATTGGCAAGGGCCGTAGCACGCTAGTAAAGACCGCTTCCCGTCCGATCACCGAAGTCAAACAGCATCCGCCGGGGTCGGTTCGTGGATGGGTGACCGCTTTTAGATTCAAGTGCGCCACCTTTACATGCAAACGTGCATTAATATGTGACGGCAGGCGTCTGTCTGGGACGCCAAGCGTTCGTCTGGCCAAATCGCGGCCCTTCCTACTAAATAAATTTAAGAATTATAATAAAATCAAATATCATTAAAGCAACAATTAGTGCAAATTTATTTAAAATTGTTTGAAACTTTAGTTAATATAACCAGTAGAAATCAAATTAATTGGCAACGGCCATAGCACGCTGTAAAGACCGGTTCCCGTCCGATCACCGAAGTCAAACAGCATCCGCCGGGGTCGGTTCGTGGATGGGTGACCGCTTTTAGATTCAAGTGCGCCACCTTTACATGCAAACGTGCATTAATATGTGACGGCAGGCGTCTGTCTGGGACGCCAAGCGTTCGTCTGGCCAAATCGCGGCCCTTCCTACTTATTACTACTAATTATAATTAATGAAAATATGCAAATTTATATAAAATTGTTTGTAAGTTTAGTTAATATTTGCAGTAGAAATAAAATCAATTGGCAAGGGCCGTAGCACGCTAGTAAAGACCGGTTCCCGTCCGATCACCGAAGTCAAACAGCATTCGCCGGGGTCGGTTCGTGGATGGGTGACCGCTTTTAGATTCGAGTGCGCCACCTTTACATGCAAACATGCATTAATATGTGACGGCAGGCGTCTGTCCGGGACGCCAAGCGTCTGTCTGGCCAAATCGCGGCCCTTCCTACTACATGCAAACATGCATTAATATGTGACGGCAGGCGTCTGTCTGGGACGCCAAGCGTCTGTCTGGCCAAATCGCGGCCCTTCCTACTTCATAATTTAATAAACGTATTCGTGCGTTTTCTTGCCTATTTGAAGACCAATTTCTTCGACATTTGTAAGTCTTGCGACACCTTTTTGATTTCCCTTCTTGTGTCGTATTTTTATCTACTAACATGTTATAAAAATAATTGCTTGTCTATTTTTAAGGGCGATACCCACACACACACACTTAGTTAATATTTGCAGTAGAAATAAAATCAATTGGCAAGGGCCGTAGCAAGCTAGTAAAGACCGGTTCCCGTCCGATCACCGAAGTCAAACAGCATCCGCCGGGGTCGGTTCGTGGATGGGTGACCGCTTTTAGATTCAAGTGCGCCACCTTTGCATGCAAACATACATTAATATGTGACGCCTAGCGTCTGTCTGGCCAAATCGCGGCCCTTCCTACTTTAGTTAATATTACCAGTAGAAATCAAATTAATTGGCAACGGCCATAGCACGCTGTAAAGACCGGTTCCCGTCCGATCACCGAAGTCAAACAGCATCCGCCGGGGTCGGTTCGTGGATGGGTGACCGCTTTTAGATTCAAGTGCGCCACCTTTACATGCAAACATGCATTAATGTGTGACGGCAGGCGTCTGTCTGGCCAAATCGCGGCCCTTCCTACTGCCTTACCTACGGCCATGCCATCGGTTCGTGGATGGGTGACCGCTTTTAGATTCAAGTGCGCCACCTTTGCATGCAAACATACATTAATATGTGACGCCTAGCGTCTGTCTGGCCAAATCGCGGCCCTTCCTAAGGCCATGCCATCGGTTCGTGGATGGGTGACCGCTTTTAGATTCAAGTGCGCCACCTTTTCATGCAAACATACATTAATATGTGACCCCTAGCGTCTGTCTGGCCAAATCGCGGCCCTTCCTACGGCCATGCCATCGGTTCGTGGATGGGTGACCGCTTTTAGATTCAAGTGCGCCACCTTTGCATGCAAACATACATTAATATGTGACGCCTAGCGTCTGTCTGGCCAAATCGCGGCCCTTCCTACTTTAGTTAATATTACCAGTAGAAATCAAATTAATTGGCAACGGCCATAGCACGCTGTAAAGACCGGTTCCCGTCCGATCACCGAAGTCAAACAGCATCCGCCGGGGTCGGTTCGTGGATGGGTGACCGCTTTTAGATTCAAGTGCGCCACCTTTACATGCAAACATGCATTAATGTGTGACGGCAGGCGTCTGTCTGGCCAAATCGCGGCCCTTCCTACTGCCTTACCTAAGGTCATGCCATCGGTTCGTGGATGGGTGACCGCTTTTAGATTCAAGTGCGCCACCTTTGCATGCAAACATACATTAATATGTGACGCCTAGCGTCTGTCTGGCCAAATCGCGGCCCTTCCTACTACAAGTGCGCCACCTTTGCATGCAAACATACATTAATATGTGACGCCAAGCGCCTGTCTGGCCAAATCGCGGCCCTTCCTACTTTAGTTAATATTACCAGTAGAAATCAAATTAATTGGCAACGGCCATAGCACGCTGTAAAGACCGGTTCCCGTCCGATCACCGAAGTCAAACAGCATCCGCCGGGGTCGGTTCGTGGATAGGTGACCGCTTTTAGATTCAAGTGCGCCACCTTTACATGCAAACATGCATTAATGTGTGACGGCAGGCGTCTGTTTGGGACGCCAAGCGCCTGTCTGGCCAAATCGCGGCCCTTCCTACTACTACCTACTTACCTACTTTATATAAATTTATATAAAATTGTTTGAAACTTTCGTTAATATTACCAGTAGAAATCAAATTAATTGGCAACGGCCATAGCACGCTGTAAAGACCGGTTCCCGTCCGATCACCGAAGTCAAACAGCATCCGCCGGGGTCGGTTCGTGGATGGGTGACCGCTTTTAGATTCAAGTGCGCCACCTTTACATGCAAACATGCATTAATGTGTGACGGCAGGCTTCTGTTTGGGACGCCAAGCGCCTGTCTGGCCAAATCGCGGCCCTTCCTACTGCCTTACCTACGGCCATGCCATCGGTTCGTGGATGGGTGACCGCTTTTAGATTCAAGTGCGCCACCTTTGCATGCAAACATACATTTATATGTGACGCCTAGCGTCTGTCTGGCCAAATCGCGGCCCTTCCTACGGCCATGCCATCGGTTCGTGGATGGGTGACCGCTTTTAGATTCAAGTGCGCCACCTTTGCATGCAAACATACATTAATATGTGACCCCTAGCGTCTGTCTGGCCAAATCGCGGCCCTTCCTACGGCCATGCCATCGGTTCGTGGATGGGTGACCGCTTTTAGATTCAAGTGCGCCACCTTTGCATGCAAACATACATTAATATGTGACGCCTAGCGTCTGTCTGGCCAAATCGCGGCCCTTCCTACTTTAGTTAATATTACCAGTAGAAATCAAAGTAATTGGCAACGGCCATAGCACGCTGTAAAGACCGGTTCCCGTCCGATCACCGAAGTCAAACAGCATCCGCCGGGGTCGGTTCGTGGATGGGTGACCGCTTTTAGATTCAAGTGCGCCACCTTTACATGCAAACATGCATTAATGTGTGACGGCAGGCGTCTGTTTGGGACGCCAAGCGCCTGTCTGGCCAAATCGCGGCCCTTCCTACTACTACCTACTTACCTACTTTATATAAATTTATATAAAATTGTTTGAAACTTTAGTTAATATTACCAGTAGAAATCAAATTAATTGGCAACGGCCATAGCACGCTGTAAAGACCGGTTCCCGTCCGATCACCGAAGTCAAACAGCATCCGCCGGGGTCGGTTCGTGGATGGGTGACCGCTTTTAGATTCAAGTGCGCCACCTTTACATGCAAACATGCATTAATGTGTGACGGCAGGCGTCTGTCTGGCCAAATCGCGGCCCTTCCTACTGCCTTACCTACGGCCATGCCATCGGCTCGTGGATGGGTGACCGCTTTTAGATTCAAGTGCGCCACCTTTGCATGCAAACATACATTAATATGTGACCCCTAGCGTCTGTCTGGCCAAATCGCGGCCCTTCCTACGGCCATGCCATCGGTTAGTGGATGAGTGACCGCTTTTAGATTCAAGTGCGCCACCTTTGCATGCAAACATACATTAATATGTGACGCCTAGCGTCTGTCTGGCCAAATCGCGGCCCTTCCTACTACCGCTTTTAGATTCAAGTGCGCCACCTTTACATGCAAACGTGCATTAATATGTGACGGCAGGCGTCTGTCTGGGACGCCAAGCGTTTGTCTGGCCAAATCGCGGCCTTACCTACTAACATACATTAATATGTGACGCCTAGCGTCTGTCTGGCCAAATCGCGGCCCTTCCTACTTTAGTTAATATTACCAGTAGAAATCAAATTAATTGGCAACGGCCATAGCACGCTGTAAAGACCGGTTCCCGTCCGATCACCGAAGTCAAACAGCATCCGCCGGGGTCGGTTCGTGGATGGGTGACCGCTTTTAGATTCAAGTGCGCCACCTTTACATGCAAACGTGCATTAATATGTGACGCCAAGCGTTTGTCTGGCCAAATCGCGGCCTTACCTACTACTGATATTTTGGAAGACGTGCTGTTGCACACTTCGCCAATAAAGCCAATCATTAAAAACAATTAATGCAAATTTATATAAAATTGTTTGAAACTTCAGTTAATATTACGAGTAGAAATCAAATTAATTGGCAACGGCCATAGCACGCTGTAAAGACCGGTTCCCGTCCGATCACCGAAGTCAAACAGCATCCGCCGGGGTCGGTTCGTGGATGGGTGACCGCTTTTAGATTCAAGTGCGCCACCTTTACATGCAAACATGCATTAATATGTGATGGCAGGCGTCTGTCTGGGACGCCAAGCGTTCGTCTGGCCAAATCTCGGCCTTACCTACTTTTTGAAACTTTAGTTAATATTACCAGTAGAAATCAAATTAATTGGCAACGGCCATCGCACGCTGTAAAGACCGGTTCCCGTCCGATCACCGAAGTCAAACAGCATCCGCCGGGGTCGGTTCGTGGATGGGTGACCGCTTTTAGATTCAAGTGCGCCACCTTTACATGCAAACATGCATTAATATGTGACGGCAGGCGTCTGTCTGGGACGCCAAGCGTTCGTCTGGCCAAATCGCGGCCTTACCTACTTTTTGAAACTTTAGTTAATATTACCAGTAGAAATCAAATTAATTGGCAACGGCCATAGCACGCTAGTAAAGACCGGTTCCCGTCCGGTCACCGAAGTCAAACAGCATCCGCCGGGGTCGGTTCGTGGATGGGTGACCGCTTTTAGATTCAAGTGCGCCACCTTTACATGCAAACATGCATTAATATGTGACGGCAGGCGTCTGTCTGGGACGCCAAGCGTCTGTCTGGCCAAATCGCGGCCCTTCCTACTAATATATTACTTATTACTACTAATTATAATTAATGAAAATATGCAAATTTATATAAAATTGTTTGTAAGTTTAGTTAATATTTGCAGTAGAAATAAAATCAATTGGCAAGGGCCGTAGCACGCTAGTAAAGACCGGTTCCCGTCCGATCACCGAAGTCAAACAGCATCGGCCGGGGTAGGTTCGTGGATGGGTGACCGCCTTTAGATTCAAGTGCGCCACCTTTACATGCAAACATGCATTAATATGTGACGGCAGGCGTCTGTCTGGGACGCCAAGCGTCTGTCTGGCCAAGTCGCGGCCCTTCCTACTACTAAGTCTTGCGACACCTTTTTGATTTCCCTTCTTGTGTCGTATTTTTATCTACTAACATGTTATAAAAATAATTGCCGTCTGTCTGGGACGCCAAGCGTCTGTCTGGCCAAATCGCGGCCCTTCCTACTAATATATTACTTATTACTACTAATTATAATTAATGAAAATATGCAAATTTATATAAAATTGTTTGTAAGTTTAGTCAATATTTGCAGTAGGAATAAAATCAATTGGCAAGGGCCGTAGCACGCTAGTAAAGACCGGTTCCCGTCCGATCACCGAAGTCAAACAGCATCCGCCGGGGTCGGTTCGTGGATGGGTGACCGCTTTTAGATTCAAGTGCGCCACCTTTACATGCAAACATGCATTAATATGTGACGGCAGGCGTCTGTCTGTGACGCCTAGCGTCTGTCTGGCCAAATCGCGGCCCTTCCTACCGCTTTTAGATTCAAGTGCGCCACCTTTACATGCAAACATGCATTAATATGTGACGGCAGGCGTCTGTCTGGGACGCCAAGCGTCTGTCTGGCCAAATCGCGGCCCTTCCTACTAATATATTACTTATTACTACTAATTATAATTAATGAAAATATGCAAATTTATATAAAATTGTTTGTAAGTTTAGTGAATATTTGCAGTAGAAATAAAATCAATTGGCAAGGGCCGTAGCACGCTAGTAAAGACCGGTTCCCGTCCGATCACCGAAGTCAAACAGCATCCGCCGGGGTAGGTTCGTGGATGGGTGACCGCTTTTAGATTCAAGTGCGCCACCTTTACATGCAAACATACATTAATATGTGACGCCAATCGTCTGTCTGGCCAAATCGCGGCCCTTCCTACTACATGCATTAATATGTGACGGCAGGCGTCTGTCTGGGACGCCAAGCGTCTGTCTGGCCAAATCGCGGCCCTTCCTACTTATTACTACTAATTATAATTAATGAAAATATGCAAATTTATATAAAATTGTTTGTAAGTTTAGTTAATATTTGCAGTAGAAATAAAATCAATTGGCAAGGGCCGTAGCACGCTAGTAAAGATCGGTTCCCGTCCGATCACCGAAGTCAAACAGCATCCGCCGGGGTCGGTTCGTGGATGGGTGACCGCTTTTAGATTCAAGTGCGCCACCTTTACATGCAAACATGCATTAATATGTGACGGCAGGCGTCTGTCTGGGACGCCAAGCGTCTGTCTGGCCAAATCGCGGCCCTTCCTACTTATTACTACTAATTATAATTAATGAAAATATGCAAATTTATATAAAATTGTTTGTAAGTTTAGTTAATATTTGCAGTAGAAATAAAATCAATTGGCAAGGGCCGTAGCACGCTAGTAAAGACCGCTTCCCGTCCGATCACCGAAGTCAAACAGCATCCGCCGGGGTCGGTTCGTGGATGGGTGACCGCTTTTAGATTCAAGTGCGCCACCTTTACATGCAAACGTGCATTAATATGTGACGGCAGGCGTCTGTCTGGGACGCCAAGCGTTCGTCTGGCCAAATCGCGGCCCTTCCTACTTATTACTACTAATTATAATTAATGAAAATATGCAAATTTATATAAAATTGTTTGTAAGTTTAGTTAATATTTGCAGTAGAAATAAAATCAATTGGCAAGGGCCGTAGCACGCTAGTAAAGACCGGTTCCCGTCCGATCACCGAAGTCAAACAGCATCCGCCGGGGTCGGTTCGTGGATGGGTGACCGCTTTTAGATTCAAGTGCGCCACCTTTACATGCAAACATGCATTAATATGTGACGGCAGGCGTCTGTCTGGGACGCCAAGCGTCTGTCTGGCCAAATCGCGGCCCTTCCTACTACATGCAAACATGCATTAATATGTGACGGCAGGCGTCTGTCTGGGACGCCAAGCGTCTGTCTGGCCAAATCGCGGCCCTTCCTACTTCATAATTTAATAAACGTATTCGTGCGTTTTCTTGCCTATTTGAAGACCAATTTCTTCGACATTTGTAAGTCTTGCGACATCTTTTTGATTTCCCTTCTTGTGTCGTATTTTTATCTACTAACATGTTATAAAAATAATTGCTTGTCTATTTTTAAGGGCGATACCCACACACACACACTTAGTTAATATTTGCAGTAGAAATAAAATCAATTGGCAAGGGCCGTAGCAAGCTAGTAAAGAACGGTTCCCGTCCGATCACCGAAGTCAAACAGCATCCGCCGGGGTCGGTTCGTGGATGGGTGACCGCTTTTAGATTCAAGTGCGCCACCTTTGCATGCAAACATACATTAATATGTGACGCCTAGCGTCTGTCTGGCCAAATCGCGGCCCTTCCTACTTTAGTTAATATTACCAGTAGAAATAAAATTAATTGGCAACGGCCATAGCACGCTGTAAAGACCGGTTCCCGTCCGATCACCGAAGTCAAACAGCATCCGCCGGGGTCGGTTCGTGGATGGGTGACCGCTTTTAGATTCAAGTGCGCCACCTTTACATGCAAACATGCATTAATGTGTGACGGCAGGCGTCTGTCTGGCCAAATCGCGGCCCTTCCTACTGCCTTACCTACGGCCATGCCATCGGTTAGTGGATGGGTGACCGCTTTTAGATTCAAGTGCGCCACCTTTGCATGCAAACATACATTAATATGTGACGCCTAGCGTCTGTCTGGCCAAATCGCGGCCCTTCCTACGGCCATGCCATCGGTTCGTGGATGGGTGACCGCTTTTAGATTCAAGTGCGCCACCTTTGCATGCAAACATACATTAATATGTGACCCCTAGCGTCTGTCTGGCCAAATCGCGGCCCTTCCTACGGCCATGCCATCGGTTCGTGGATGGGTGACCGCTTTTAGATTCAAGTGCGCCACCTTTGCATGCAAACATACATTAATATGTGACGCCTAGCGTCTGTCTGGCCAAATCGCGGCCCTTCCTACCGCTTTTAGATTCAAGTGCGCCACCTTTGCATGCAAACATACATTAATATGTGACCCCTAGCGTCTGTCTGGCCAAATCGCGGCCCTTCCTACTACAAGTGCGCCACCTTTGCATGCAAACATACATTAATATGTGACGCCAAGCGCCTGTCTGGCCAAATCGCGGCCCTTCCTACTTTAGTTAATATTACCAGTAGAAATCAAATTAATTGGCAACGGCCATAGCACGCTGTAAAGACCGGTTCCCGTCCGATCACCGAAGTCAAACAGCATCCGCCGGGGTCGGTTCGTGGATAGGTGACCGCTTTTAGATTCAAGTGCGCCACCTTTACATGCAAACATGCATTAATGTGTGACGGCAGGCGTCTGTTTGGGACGCCAAGCGCCTGTCTGGCCAAATCGCGGCCCTTCCTACTACTACCTACTTACCTACTTTATATAAATATATATAAAATTGTTTGAAACTTTCGTTAATATTACCAGTAGAAATCAAATTAATTGGCAACGGCCATAGCACGCTGTAAAGACCGGTTCCCGTCCGATCACCGAAGTCAAACAGCATCCGCCGGGGTCGGTTCGTGGATGGGTGACCGCTTTTAGATTCAAGTGCGCCACCTTTACATGCAAACATGCATTAATGTGTGACGGCAGGCGTCTGTTTGGGACGCCAAGCGCCTGTCTGGCCAAATCGCGGCCCTTCCTACTGCCTTACCTACGGCCGTGCCATCGGTTCGTGGATGGGTGACCGCTTTTAGATTCAAGTGCGCCACCTTTGCATGCAAACATACATTAATATGTGACGCCTAGCGTCTGTCTGGCCAAATCGCGGCCCTTCCTACGGCCATGCCATCGGTTCGTGGATGGGTGACCGCTTTTAGATTCAAGTGCGCCACCTTTGCATGCAAACATACATTAATATGTGACCCCTAGCGTCTGTCTGGCCAAATCGCGGACCTTCCTACGGCCATGCCATCGGTTCGTGGATGGGTGACCGCTTTTAGATTCAAGTGCGCCACCTTTGCATGCAAACATACATTAATATGTGACGCCTAGCGTCTGTCTGGCCAAATCGCGGCCCTTCCTACTTTAGTTAATATTACCAGTAGAAATCAAATTAATTGGCAACGGCCATAGCACGCTGTAAAGACCGGTTCCCGTCCGATCACCGAAGTCAAACAGCATCCGCCGGGGTCGGTTCGTGGATGGGTGACCGCTTTTAGATTCAAGTGCGCCACCTTTACATGCAAACATGCATTAATGTGTGACGGCAGGCGTCTGTTTGGGACGCCAAGCGCCTGTCTGGCCAAATCGCGGCCCTTCCTACTACTACCTACTTACCTACTTTATATAAATTTATATAAAATTGTTTGAAACTTTAGTTAATATTACCAGTAGAAATCAAATTAATTGGCAACGGCCATAGCACGCTGTAAAGACCGGTTCCCGTCCGATCACCGAAGTCAAACAGCATCCGCCGGGGTCGGTTCGTGGATGGGTGACCGCTTTTAGATTCAAGTGCGCCACCTTTACATGCAAACATGCATTAATGTGTGACGGCAGGCGTCTGTCTGGCCAAATCGCGGCCCTTCCTACTGCCTTACCTAAGGCCATGCCATCGGTTCGTGGATGGGTGACCGCTTTTAGATTCAAGTGCGCCACCTTTGCATGCAAACATACATTAATATGTGACGCCTAGCGTCTGTCTGGCCAAATCGCGGCCCTTCCTACGGCCATGCCATCGGTTCGTGGATGGGTGACCGCTTTTAGATTCAAGTGCGCCACCTTTGCATGCAAACATACATTAATGTGTGACGCCTAGCGTCTGTCTGGCCAAATCGCGGCCCTTCATACTACAAGTGCGCCACCTTTGCATGCAAACATACATTAATATGTGACATGCAAACATACATTAATATGCAAACATACATTAATATGTGACGCCAAGCGCCTGTCTGGCCAAATCGCGGCCCTTCCTACTTTAGTTAATATTACCAGTAGAAATCAAATTAATTGGCAACGGCCATAGCACGCTGTAAAGACCGGTTCCCGTCCGATCACCGAAGTCAAACAGCATCCGCCGGGGTCGGTTCGTGGATAGGTGACCGCTTTTAGATTCAAGTGCGCCACCTTTACATGCAAACATGCATTAATGTGTGACGGCAGGCGTCTGTTTGGGACGCCAAGCGCCTGTCTGGCCAAATCGCGGCCCTTCCTACTACTACCTACTTACCTACTTTAAATAAATTTATATAAAATTGTTTGAAACTTTCGTTAATATTACCAGTAGAAATCAAATTAATTGGCAACGGCCATAGCACGCTGTAAAGACCGGTTCCCGTCCGATCACCGAAGTCAAACAGCATCCGCCGGGGTCGGTTCGTGGATTGGTGACCGCTTTTAGATTCAAGTGCGCCACCTTTACATGCAAACATGCATTAATGTGTGACGCAGGCTTCTGTTTGGGACGCCAAGCGCCTGTCTGGCCAAATCGCGGCCCTTCCTACTGCCTTACCTACGGCCATGCCATCGGTTCGTGGATGGGTGACCGCTTTTAGATTCAAGTGCGCCACCTTTGCATGCAAAGATACATTAATATGTGACCCCTAGCGTCTGTCTGGCCAAATCGCTGCCCTTCCTACGGCCATGCCATCGGTTCGTGGATGGGTGACCGCTTTTAGATTCAAGTGCGCCACCTTTGCATGCAAACATACATTAATATGTGACGCCTAGCGTCTGTCTGGCCAAATCGCGGCCCTTCCTACTTTAGTTAATATTACCAGTAGAAATCAAATTAATTGGCAACGGCCACAGCACGCTGTAAAGACCGGTTCCCGTCCGATCACCAAAGCCAAACAGCATCCGCCGGGGTCGGTTCGTGGATGGGTGACCGCTTTTAGATTCAAGTGCGCCACCTTTACATGCAAACATGCATTAATGTGTGACGGCAGGCGTCTGTTTGGGACGCCAAGCGCCTGTCTGGCCAAATCGCGGCCCTTCCTACTACTACCTACTTACCTACTTTATATAAATTTATATAAAATTGTTTGAAACTTTAGTTAATATTACCAGTAGAAATCAAATTAATTGGCAACGGCCATAGCACGCTGTAAAGACCGGTTCCCGTCCGATCACCGAAGTCAAACAGCATCCGCCGGGGTCGGTTCGTGGATGGGTGACCGCTTTTAGATTCAAGTGCGCCACCTTTACATGCAAACATGCATTAATGTGTGACGGCAGGCGTCTGTCTGGCCAAATCGCGGCCCTTCCTACTGCCTTACCTACGGCCATGCCATCGGTTCGTGGATGGGTGACCGCTTTTAGATTCAAGTGCGCCACCTTTGCATGCAAACATACATTAATATGTGACGCCTAGCGTCTGTCTGGCCAAATCGCGGCCCTTCCTACGGCCATGCCATCGGTTCGTGGATGGGTGACCGCTTTTAGATTCAAGTGCGCCACCTTTGCATGCAAACATACATTAATATGTGACCCCTAGCGTCTGTCTGGCCAAATCGCGGCCCTTCCTACGGCCATGCCATCGGTTCGTGGATGGGTGACCGCTTTTAGATTCAAGTGCGCCACCTTTGCATGCAAACATACATTAATATGTGACGCCTAGCGTCTGTCTGGCCAAATCGCGGCCCTTCCTACTACCGCTTTTAGATTCAAGTGCGCCACCTTTACATGCAAACGTGCATTAATATGTGACGGCAGGCGTCTGTCTGGGACGCCAAGCGTTTGTCTGGCCAAATCGCGGCCTTACCTACTAACATACATTAATATGTGACGCCTAGCGTCTGTCTGGCCAAATCGCGGCCCTTCCTACTTTAGTTAATATTACCAGTAGAAATCAAATTAATTGGCAACGGCCATAGCACGCTGTAAAGACCGGTTCCCGTCCGATCACCGAAGTCAAACAGCATCCGCCGGGGTCGGTTCGTGGATGGGTGACCGCTTTTAGATTCAAGTGCGCCACCTTTACATGCAAACGTGCATTAATATGTGACGCCAAGCGTTTGTCTGGCCAAATCGCGGCCTTACCTACTACTGATATTTTGGAAGACGTGCTGTTGCACACTTCGCCAATAAAGCCAATCATTAAAAACAATTAATGCAAATTTATATAAAATTGTTTGAAACTTCAGTTAATATTACGAGTAGAAATCAAATTAATTGGCAACGGCCATAGCACTCTGTAAAGACCGGTTCCCGTCCGATCACCGAAGTCAAACAGCATCCGCCGGGGTCGGTTCGTGGATGGGTGACCGCTTTTAGAATCAAGTGCGCCACCTTTACATGCAAACATGCATTAATATGTGACGGCAGGCGTCTGTCTGGGACGCCAAGCGTTCGTCTGGCCAAATCGCGGCCTTACCTACTTTTTGAAACTTTAGTTAATATTACCAGTAGAAATCAAATTAATTGGCAACGGCCATCGCACGCTGTAAAGACCGGTTCCCGTCCGATCACCGAAGTCAAACAGCATCCGCCGGGGTCGGTTCGTGGATGGGTGACCGCTTTTAGATTCAAGTGCGCCACCTTTACATGCAAACATGCATTAATATGTGACGGCAGGCGTCTGTCTGGGACGCCAAGCGTTCGTCTGGCCAAATCGCGGCCTTACCTACTTTTTGAAACTTTAGTTAATATTACCAGTAGAAATCAAATTAATTGGCAACGGCCATAGCACGCTAGTAAAGACCGGTTCCCGTCCGGTCACCGAAGTCAAACAGCATCCGCCGGGGTCGGTTCGTGGATGGGTGACCGCTTTTAGATTCAAGTGCGCCACCTTTACATGCAAACATGCATTAATATGTGACGGCAGGCGTCTGTCTGGGACGCCAAGCGTCTGTCTGGCCAAATCGCGGCCCTTCCTACTAATATATTACTTATTACTACTAATTATAATTAATGAAAATATGCAAATTTATATAAAATTGTTTGTAAGTTTAGTTAATATTTGCAGTAGAAACAAAATCAATTGGCAAGGGCCGTAGCACGCTAGTAAAGACCGGTTCCCGTCCGATCACCGAAGTCAAACAGCATCGGCCGGGGTAGGTTTGTGGATGGGTGACCGCTTTTAGATTCAAGTGCGCCACCTTTACATGCAAACATGCATTAATATGTGACGGCAGGCGTCTGTCTGGGACGCCAAGCGTCTGTCTGGCCAAATCGCGGCCCTTCCTACTACTAAGTCTTGCGACACCTTTTTGATTTCCCTTCTTGTGTCGTATTTTTATCTACTAACATGTTATAAAAATAATTGCCGTCTGTCTGGGACGCCAAGCGTCTGTCTGGCCAAATCGCGGCCCTTCCTACTAATATATTACTTATTACTACTAATTATAATTAATGAAAATATGCAAATTTATATAAAATTGTTTGTAAGTTTAGTTAATATTTGCAGTAGGAATAAAATCAATTGGCAAGGGCCGTAGCACGCTAGTAAAGACCGGTTCCCGTCCGATCACCGAAGTCAAACAGCATCCGCCGGGGTCGGTTCGTGGATGGGTGACCGCTTTTAGATTCAAGTGCGCCACCTTTACATGCAAACATACATTAATATGTGACGGCAGGCGTCTGTCTGTGACGCCTAGCGTCTGTCTGGCCAAATCGCGGCCCTTCCTACCGCTTTTAGATTCAAGTGCGCCACCTTTACATGCAAACATGCATTAATATGTGACGGCAGGCGTCTGTCTGGGACGCCAAGCGTCTGTCTGGCCAAATCGCGGCCCTTCCTACTAATATATTACTTATTACTACTAATTATAATTAATGAAAATATGCAAATTTATATAAAATTGTTTGTAAGTTTAGTGAATATTTGCAGTAGAAATAAAATCAATTGGCAAGGGCCGTAGCACGCTAGTAAAGACCGGTTCCCGTCCGATCACCGAAGTCAAACAGCATCCGCCGGGGTAGGTTCGTGGATGGGTGACCGCTTTTAGATTCAAGTGCGCCACCTTTACATGCAAACATACATTAATATGTGACGCCAATCGTCTGTCTGGCCAAATCGCGGCCCTTCCTACTACATGCATTAATATGTGACGGCAGGCGTCTGTCTGGGACGCCAAGCGTCTGTCTGGCCAAATCGCGGCCCTTCCTACTTATTACTACTAATTATAATTAATGAAAATATGCAAATTTATATAAAATTGTTTGAAACTTTAGTTAATATTACCAGTAGAAATCAAATTAATTGGCAACGGCCATAGCACGCTGTAAAGACCGGTTCCCGTCCGATCACCGATGTCAAACAGCATCCGCCGGGGTCGGTTCGTGGATGGGTGACCGCTTTTAGATTCAAGTGCGCCACCTTTACATGCAAACATGCATTAATATGTGACGGCAGGCGTCTGTCTGGGACGCCAAGCGTCTGTCTGGCCAAATCGCGGCCCTTCCTACTAATATATTACTTATTACTACTAATTATAATTAATGAAAATATGCAAATTTATATAAAATTGTTTGTAAGTTTAGTTAATATTTGCAGTAGAAACAAAATCAATTGGCAAGGGCCGTAGCACGCTAGTAAAGACCGGTTCCCGTCCGATCACCGAAGTCAAACAGCATCGGCCGGGGTAGGTTCGTGGATGGGTGACCGCTTTTAGATTCAAGTGCGCCACCTTTACATGCAAACATGCATTAATATGTGACGGCAGGCGTCTGTCTGGGACGCCAAGCGTCTGTCTGGCCAAATCGCGGCCCTTCCTACTACTAAGTCTTGCGACACCTTTTTGATTTCCCTTCTTGTGTCGTATTTTTATCTACTAACATGTTATAAAAATAATTG
>CAKXYW020000018.1:0-184873 GCA_935421215.2 Melolontha melolontha
GAGATCGATTTTCGGGGAATGATTGGCTTTATTGGCAAAGTGTGCAACAGCACGTCTTCCAAAATATCATAGCCGTTCTTTTCATGTCATTCTTCGTCATTTTGATGTATCGGTCGCTTCGTTGCGTGAAAGTGCGACCGACTTCTCTCTTAGCACGGGAACGATTTTCTAGGAATTATTGGCATTATTGGCGAAGTGTGCAACAGCACGTCGTCCAAAACATCACAGCCGTTCTTTTCATTTCATTCTACGTCATTTTGATGTATCGGTCGCTTCGTTGCGTGAAAGCGCGGCCGACTTCTCTCTAAGCACGGGAACGATTTTCTATAAATTATTGGCATTATTGACGAAGTGTGCAACAGCATGTCGTCCAAAATATCATTGCCGTTCTTTTCATGTCATTCTACGTCATTTTGATGTATCGGTCGCTTCGTTGCGTGAAAGCGCGACAGACTTCTCTCTTAGCACGGGGACGATTTTCTAGGAATTATTGGCATTATTGGCGAAGTGTGCAACAGCACGTCGTCCAAAATATCACAGCCGTTCTTTTCATGTCATTCTACGTCATTTTGATGTATCGGTCGCTTCGTTGCGTGAAAGCGCGACCGACTTCTCTCTTAGCACGGGACCGATTTTCGGGAAATGATTGGCTTTATTGGCGAAGTGTGCAACAGCACG
The DNA here is from genome assembly GCA_935421215.2 of Melolontha melolontha. NCBI lineage: Eukaryota > Metazoa > Arthropoda > Insecta > Coleoptera > Scarabaeidae > Melolontha > Melolontha melolontha. The sequence goes on from CAKXYW020000018.1 coordinate 679, forward strand.
TCTTCAGTTACATATGCGCCAGGTGTATAATTTTCTGAACACTTCAATAAATTTATCCCACAGAAATCTGATAGGTGCAAATTTATCATCCTTACGCTCTTGTCTCGTATTTTTGTCATCAAAGCGAAGACAATTAGTAAAAACTCAAAAGGTTTTCGTGAAATGGTTGCTCTGAAAATGGGTAATCCATATTGTCTGGACCATAAATCAGAAGTACTTAGAGAACTTGTTTTTAGAACCCCACTCATATACAACAGCCCGAATAAATCCAATATTTCTTGTCTATTAGTACACCCTATAAAGCTTTGATTATTAGCATATTTGGAGGATTGTCTTGTTATTTCTTGGTTTGTGTGTTGAATAATACAATTAATCATTTCGTCGGTGAAAAATAACTTCCAAGCTTCAATCTCATCTGCAGCTTTTAATGCGTTTGACTTTGGCCCTGGTAATCGAAGCACAATGTTCTTTTGCACTGTACGGCTATTTTTTGAAAAAAAAAAGGTGATTTATACCATTTGTAACCATTTTTTCCATAAATTCTTCTTCGGACTCTTCTCCCTCACTGCTAGACTCGACAGAAAAAGTATCTGAATACTCACTGTCTAAAAGTTCCTCATCTTCAGATACACTGTCGTTGCTCACTATTTCTGGAACAATATTGTCCAAATCTGTTTCGCCTCTCTCGTAAGAACGTATAATATCCTCTAACTCTGCTTGAGTCAATGCTTTACTAGTGGAAGCCATATTTTGTAAATTAAAAAATAATATCAAGAAAGGTATTCTGGAGTCGTATGTGACACAACCAATTGCTACCGATACGTAAAACAGAACAGAGCACTTAGAACTACCGCATTCAATGCTGTACTGACACGTCGCCAGGTACGTAGGTGGTCGCTAACTTCTCTCTTCAATTATGCGTTTGGGAAAGAGATAAAGTGTAGCTGTGTCATAGGCGACACCAACGTACCATTCTAGGGTTAAATATCTATAGCATTATTTGTACATAAATTAATTCTAACCAAATAGAAGTATATCAAAATGATAGACCATTCACTTATTCCTTTATTTTGTTTGTTACAGAAATTAAAATAATTTAGTGCAATTATTAAAGGTGATCAGTAAAAATAGTATAATTTTGAAGTGTGGATGTGCAAGACAATATCGGAAATTTGCAATGTATATGTCACTATTTTAAGGCAAAAAAATTTCTTCCTTTGGTACAACTAAAATAGCGTCTGTTACGACGTTGATACATATTTTAAGAAATTCTTCAGTGGATGGCTTGAGTTCATTCCATAGTGTTCGCCAGTTATTATTGATGAATGTGTTAATATCCTCCTCTGAAATCATAAATATTCAATAAACTACAATACTACGGTTAAAGCACTTAAATATAATATTATCTACCCCAGTTACGAAATATCAAGTTTTAAATGCATTTTTGGTGTTTTGAAATCTCATTTTCATTCTGATTTGTGTGCACGTTGAAATTGCGACGAAACTCATGTTGAACAGCCGCGTTAGACTCGTCATTTTTCACGAAACTGTGGTATGCAAAAATGCGGTGCTCGATCGTTCACCACGCCATGGTCTCAGCTGAAAGTTGTTAACACGAAATGTTAAGATCTCATGAATCGAGCGCCGTCTGTCACACATCTGTGTCCCCATGAAGTGCTAAGTACTAGCACAGAACATACAGAAGCGACATTACTGTCGGCACCTTTGATCTTTTAGAGTTAGATTTCGATGACCTTCATCTTTTTGTAGGTACTTTTAAGCTCCAAATTTTAATGTTAGTGATAAATAGTTCAATATTGTAATGGTCAACATTATGAGATCAAAGTATTAGTGAAAATTAAGTATTACTTTGTAGGGTTCAGAAATTATATTTTAAATTTCACGACCCTTAACTTGTGTTAAGTTGGCAAAGGAAGTGCAAAATGAAGGTTGGGAGAACTGCGAGACAATTATATATTCGAAAGTATTAGACATATTCGTATTATGAAGCATTTTTATAAAGTATTATAGTGAAATATTATGTATTTTGTGTTTAATAAATTCCTGACAAATAGAACAGATTTTAAATTAAGGCGGCCATACTCACAAATTCTGGAAGTGGGATAGGGATCAAGACAGAGACAATTGTGTTGAATTCCAATTAATGAAAAATGGAGTATCACACGCTGCAAGCGGATATGTCTTTCCCAAATGGGACAACTGCCAGGAGCGTGGACGAATTGGTGCAGGCCACAGTGAGGGCGATGATACTTTATGATGGAGAGCGATGAAATAGCGGGAATGAAGTTAATGGAAACGAACAGAGAGAAAGGAGGCGGGAAAATGGCGTACCTTATACAAAAAAGCAAATTTCAGCACTCATTCCGAAATTTTCGGGTAAAAATCAGAACATACGCGCCTGGTTAGAAAGAGCAGATTCCAATCAACAAGAATACAAGGTAGGGGACGGTCTTATTCAGTTTATATCTGTAAGCAAATTAAGAGAAAAAGCTCAGCGCTGGTACCACTAAAAAACTAGTTTAATTACGATTGTTTGGCAGGATCTAAAACAGGAATTAAGGAAAATTTATGGACCTATTACCAATTCTGCTACAATGGAGCAGAGGAGATGAAAGAAAAACGAACAGTGTACAATATATTTCCACGAAAACGTTCTGCTGGGTAATAATACAGGTGTGCCTGAAGATGAGATGATAAATTACATTATCGATGGGTTTGATGATAAAGCTTTACAAAAGTTAAGCGACAATGATGTTGGGAAATGTTAAGACTACAGAAGATTTATTCCAATTAATGAACAACGTTATTAGAGAATAAAGCAGACAATCAAGTACATAAATATCTTTGAAATCGACAGAAAAGTGACACGGGGTACAACCATATCAGGCAAGAAGAACTTTATTCGTTTTAATTGCTACAGATGCGGCCACAAGGCTAATAATTGCAGGCGTCTAAGGAGAGAACGAGGGTCGTATTTCTATTGCGGCAGTCCGGACCACATGGTCGCAAATTGTCCACGGAGGGAGAGTTCAGCTAACCCAACCCCGGGGTCCTTCAGTATGGCTTTAATTGACGTCGAAGTATCAACAAAGATGTCATCAACATACACGATGGAAGTGACTGGTGAATTTGAACAAGAAACCTTAGCAATAGTTGACACAGGCAGCCCTATTTCGTTAGTTAATTCATGTGACATTTTGCCTTGCGAGGATAACCAGGTGTATTTAAGGTTAAATAAGTCACCCTTAAATATATTAGGAATTTTTGTAGATACGATAGAGGTTCATAATGTAATATGTAAAATTAAGTTTCATGTTGTTAAACCTAACACAATAAGTTTGAACCTATTATTGGGTAAGGATTTTGTTGAAAATGGTGCAATTGACAGTTATATTTAGGAAAGGCAATGTAAATATATAATAAAAATATAAAAAACACGAACCTTTTTATATTTGACCTAGACGTTTATCATTCTCCGAGAGGAATCATTAAATAATATTATAAAAACTTATTGAATCGTAAAATAATTCGCGAAAGTGGATCTCCGTATTGTTCAGCCGTAGTTTTAAGGAAAGAGAAAAGTGGTGACTATAGAATGTGTATTGATTTCAGAACATTAAATAAATTTTAGTCGGGGACCAATTTCCAATACCGTTAATAGATGACCGCTTAGTTCATCTAAAGGATAAGTATTATTTCACTAAACTAGATCTTAAGAATGCATTTTACCATGTTTCGCTAGATGAAGGGTCTAGAAAATACACATCGTTTGTTACAGCGACAAAACAGTACGAATTTTGTAAAATGCCCTTCTACGTTCGCAAGTTTTGTTAATAGAGTATTTACAGAATTAATGGATGAAGGTAAAATTTTGATATATTTTGACGATACTTTAATTGTCACTAGTACAGTTGAGGAAAATTTAAAGAGGTATTTGTAACATTGTCGAAAAACTTACTAGAACTTAGAATTGATAATTGTTCATATTTAAAGCGCAGCGTAAATTATTTAGGGTATCAGATAGACGAAAGAGGAATTCGTCCAAGCAGTGACACTATAAAATCAATTATGAATTATCCAATTCTTCGAATACAAAGCAAGTACATCGGTTTATAGGATTAGCTAGTTATTTTAGGCGGTTTATTCAAAATTTTTCATTGTTAGCAAGGCCTCTATACGACTTACTTAAGAAAATGCCGAATTCACATTTACTAGGGAACATTTGGATGCATTTGAATATTTGAAGAAGAACTTATTTCAAAACCTTTCTATCAATTTATTCCCCGCATAAACTCAGTTACACTGTGACGTAAGCGCACAGGGGTTTGGTTCTATTTTATTAGAAAAGCAAGAAAACGGTAAATTTCATCCCATATTTTATTTTAGTAAAAGAACGACCGAATATAAGTCGAAATACTACAGCTACGAACTAGAGTATTTGGTCATAATTCATTCACTGAAGAGATTTCATGTGTATTTGCATTTTTCATGTGTATTTGCAGGGGATACCATTTAAAATAATTAGTGATTCTGATAGCTTCCGGTTGATACTCACCAAAAGAGATGTAGTACCCCGAATAATGCATTGGTGTTTATTATTGCAAAATTATAATTATAGCATTGAGCATCGTTCAAAAGTCAGATGTAGCATGTTGACGCGTTGAGTCGTGCTCCGAATATTTTAGTATTAGAGGGAAATACTTTAGAGCAGACACTGGCACTAAAGCAAACAACAGATGGTGATGTTGTAAGGATTCGCGGTTTATTAGAAAGGAACAGAACGTCCATATTTCGAATTACGTAATGGCTTGGTTTATAGGAAAGATAAAGATAGTGTACGAGGGTAAGGTGAAAAATTCCCGGCCTGACCATAAAAAACTGAGATTTTCAGTTAAAAATTTATTTTATTTTTCTATATATTCTGTCTTGACTTCAACACACTTGGTCCAGCGTTTCTCCAACATCAGTATTCCCTCCCGTAAGTGAGAGTCTGGAAGGCTGTGAAAATATCCATCTACGGCTCTCTCAATTTGTTCATCGGACGCGAAGCGCCTCCCTGGAACAAATTTCTTCAAATTTGGTACAGATCGAAGTCTAAGGGCGCCAAATCAGAAAAATAGGGGGGACGGCCGAGCAAATAATACCCCAAATTTTCCCATTGCCAACGCACTTTTGTGACCAGGTGCGTTGTCCTGGCAACATTATTTTTTTTTCTTCTTCAAGCTAGGCCTCTCGCGAATTTTGACATCTAGCTGGTCAAGAAGGCCGGATTAATATTTGCTTGTAGTTGTTCTGCCTTTTTCAAGGTAATCAATTAACAGGATCTCTTTCGCATCCCAAAACACACTGGCCATGACCTTTCCGGCAGATAAGATCGACTTCGCTTTCTTTGGCGCTGAACTACCTGCTTCGATACACTGCTTCGACTGCTGTTTCGTTTCTGACGTGTAGTGGTGGACCCATGTCCCATCCATGGTAATAATTTGCTGCACAAAATCGGTTGGATCCCTATTGAATCGGTTCAAACATTGCTGCGAAAGTCGCTTTTGATCGGGCTTCAGAAAATTCGGCACCCAGCTTGCGCAGAGCTTTCGCATCCCTAATTCTTCGTGCAAGATGTTTCGCACCTTTTCTTTCGATATCCCCACGGCCTCAGCTATCTCACTCACCTTCACACGCCTTACGTAACACCATATTGTGCACCATTTCTTTGGTTTTCGGTGAAAACGAAAACGAAGAATTTTATGAACGAACGACACGTCTACTTAGAAAATTCGTGTAAACAAACTACTTGATAGAACAAGTTGAGACTTGTCATACGAACTAATGACAGGTGCACCCAGGCAGGAATCATAAATTTTCGCTGACTGGACTGCAATCTCCTTACCCTCGTATTATTTTTTTCCCTTAAAGACATGGAATTTTCCCATTATGTATACTTACCACAATGATATTGGTCATTTTGGATTATACCAAACTTATGAATTAAGAAAGCGTAGCCATTGGTTTCCAGAGGTGGTAAAGAAAATAGATAATTACATTAGAAACTGTTTAAAATATATTGAATTTAACTCTATATCGGGCCCAAAAGAAGGATGCCTACACAGCATTCCCAAGTGTAATTTACCGTTTGAGGTTATCCACGTAAACCATTATGGACCACTAACCAAGGAAGTCATACACATACTTATGTATTTGAGGTAATTGATAGATTTTTAAAGTTCCTTAAACTTTAGCCCTGTAAGAGCACCAATGTACATGAGGTTTTGAAGCATTTACAAAATTACATCTCCAATTATAGCCGACCTAGAGTCATCATTTCAGATCGTGGATCTTGTTTTATATCAAGCATATTTAAAGATTTTACCAAAGAACAAGAAATTCGTCACATATTAATAGCTACGGGAGCACCGAAAGCAAATGGACAAATAGAAGGACTGAACTATCATCTCTCTTAGGGAAAAATTGTCGATGAGTGGGACAAAGTATTACATGATGCAGTTCAGTATTAATAATATTATAAGAATATTTACAGTGCAAACTCCAGTCATGTTATTAGTTGGTTAAAGGAAGAAGATAGATTTGATTTTGAGGAATTAAGGGCAGAAGCAGAAGAAAATATTGAGACAGTCCCAGTCGAAAATAAGAACTATTACAATCAGAAGCATAAGGAACCCCGAAAGTATACAGTAGGTCAGTATGTTATGATAATTAATGTCGACACCACAGCTGGTATTAACAAAAAAATAATTCCCAAATATCGAGGGCCATACGTCATAAAATCTGTATTGCCTAATGACAGATAATGGTAGATACAATTAGTTGGCTATTTTAGGTCTGGTTTTACTTCGATACGTATAGATTTAAAACAATCTTACATGCTTCGGCATATGATGCATTTTTCAAAAAAATTTGAAATATAAAAGACAGTATATTAATATCATACAACATATATATATATATATATATATATATATATATATATATATATATATATATATATATATATATATATATATATATATTGATATATGAGACGCACCCTGCCTGCGGTGAGAGAATGAAATGTTAATGAAATAAAAGTGTAAGATAAAAATTATGTATTTGAAAAGATTAGTTGGGCGCCTTAATTTATAAAATCTCACCTCAGACTGCGCTATCTTTATCTCAAATAGCCAACTAGTCGGAAAGCAAGAAACTACATAAAAAAACAACTTTACTAAATGTGGGTGATCTCAGGCTCGTCGTGAATTTTAGGTTGTTGCTTCCATAAATGAATAATATTAATGTTGTCGCTTAATAAAATAACTCCTACAAACAAATATAAACAAATAAAAGATTATTGTAAATTAAAAATATGATATTTATTAAATTAAAGGAAACTGTAAAATATAACATATTACAAATGTGATATTACCGAAACTGTATATACGCATAAACAACAAGGTGTTACTAATGTGAAAAGAGGTTATGTGTGTTAGACTAATAAATAATATGAATATAAATGTGAATAACCTTATTACAATAATGGTGAGTACCCTTTTATTGCTATATCTAAGTTTTAAATAGCTTGTTTAATTAAATATAAAAATCAGGACAGGACGTGATAGATCAGGTAAATAATTCGAGAATATTGTTAAATAAAAGTTTAAAGAATTTAATTTTTGGAAAAATTGATAAATATTATCTGAAAACCTGTTATAATAATGATCCTGATGTATGTTTGTAGATCGTAAGTATGAATTGGGAAGATTCTCGGCGATCCGAAAATGTTCGGGTGCAGTACAAAACGATGGCGGCGTGGGTGGCTGTTTACGAAGACGCTATCGAAGATTTTCTTCGGACTTCGTCTCCGGTGCCTAATTACTCCCTGCGCTCGTTTCTGGCTGTAGGATTTCAGGTATCGTTGCAGATGTACGTTAGACTATTATGTTAATGTTCGGCGATGGATTCTTGAATATTTTTCTTTTGATTTTCTATCGTTTTCGGTGGAACTACGTCAGTGACGCTATGTTGTTTGAAAGTTCGTTATTACCGAAAATTCTTGTAGTAATTCTCTTGTCGATCGAGTTAATTAATATTCTGGATACTTTTAATAACTTTTAGATGAATTTATAATTTAAATTTATGTTTTTTAAAAGATTTCTAAGGCTTGGTCTAAAAAGATGCGTCTATTCATTTTTATAATTCAAGGATCGAATATCCCGATAGCACTTGTCTGAATATTACCAAACACGCTATCTATTGATATCAAAAGTCTCGATGATTTACCCTTTTAACAATTTTATATAAAAAGAATTTGATTAATTTTGATTATCTAACTGATTTTAAAAATTATATAATAAATTACCAAGTTAGGTTAAGATAGATTTGAATGATACAAATCGCATACTGCGCATGATAAATGTAAACATAGCGAGATGTCAATTTGTAGGCGTGTCTTACTAGCGTCGATATAATACAAAGATGCATATGGATTTGAATATGTTTTTCGCGCTAATATTTGAAAATTTGAATATGATATAATAAATCCGAAATCCGAAATCCGAAATCCGAAATCCGAAATCCGAAATCCGAAATCCGAAATCCGAAATCCGAAATCCGAAATCCGAAATCCGAAATCCGAAATCCGAAATCCGAAATCCGAAATCCGAAATCCGAAATCCGAAATCCGAAATCCGAAATCCGAAATCCGAAATCCGAAATCCGAAATCCGAAATCCGAAATCCGAAATCCGAAATCCGAAATCCGAAATCCGAAATCCGAAATCCGAAATCCGAAATCCGAAATCCGAAATCCGAAATCCGAAATCCGAAATCCGAAATCCGAAATCCGAAATCCGAAATCCGAAATCCGAAATCCGAAATCCGAAATCCGAAATCCGAAATCCGAAATCCGAAATCCGAAATCCGAAATCCGAAATCCGAAATCCGAAATCCGAAATCCGAAATCCGAAATCCGAAATCCGAAATCCGAAATCCGAAATCCGAAATCCGAAATCCGAAATCCGAAATCCATCCGAAATCCGAAATCCGAAATCCGAAATCCGAAATCCGAAATCCGAAATCCGAAATCCGAAATCCGAAATCCGAAATCCGAAATCCGAAATCCGAAATCCGAAATCCGAAATCCGACGAAATCCGAAATCCGACGAAATCCGAAATCCGAAATCCGACGAAATCCGAAATCCGACGAAATCCGAGATCCGAGATCCGAGACCCGAGATCCGAGATCCGAGATCCGAGATCCGAGATCCGAAATCCGAAATCCGAAATCCGAAATCCGAAATCCGAAATCCGAAATCCGAAATCCGAAATCCGAAATCCGAAATCCGAAATCCGAAATCCGAAATCCGAAATCCGAAATCCGAAATCCGAAATCCGAAATCCGAAATCCGAAATCCGAAATCCGAAATCCGAAATCCGAAATCCGAAATCCGAAATCCGAAATCCGAAATCCGAAATCCGAAATCCGAAATCCGAAATCCGAAATCCGAAATCCGAAATCCGAAATCCGAAATCCGAAATCCGAAATCCGAAATCCGAAATCCGAAATCCGAAATCCGAAATCCGAAATCCGAAATCCGAAATCCGAAATCCGAAATCCGAAATCCGAAATCCGAAATCCGAAATCCGAAATCCGAAATCCGAAATCCGAAATCCGAAATCCGAAATCCGAAATCCGAAATCCGAAATCCGAAATCCGAAATCCGAAATCCGAAATCCGAAATCCGAAATCCGAAATCCGAAATCCGAAATCCGAAATCCGAAATCCGAAATCCGAAATCCGAAATCCGAAATCCGAAATCCGAAATCCGAAATCCGAAATCCGAAATCCGAAATCCGAAATCCGAAATCCGAAATCCGAAATCCGAAATCCGAAATCCGAAATCCGAAATCCGAAATCCGAAATCCGAAATCCGAAATCCGAAATCCGAAATCCGAAATCCGACGAAATCCGACGAAATCCGAAATCCGAGATCCGAGACCCGAGATCCGAGATCCGAGATCCGAGATCCGAGATCCGAGATCCGAGATCCGAGATCCGAAATCCGAAATCCGAAATCCGAAATCCGAAATCCGAAATCCGAAATCCGAAATCCGAAATCCGAAATCCGAAATCCGAAATCCGAAATCCGAAATCCGAAATCCGAAATCCGAAATCCGAAATCCGAAATCCGAAATCCGAAATCCGAAATCCGAAATCCGAAATCCGAAATCCGAAATCCGAAATCCGAAATCCGAAATCCGAAATCCGAAATCCGAAATCCGAAATCCGAAATCCGAAATCCGAAATCCGAAATCCGAAATCCGAAATCCGAAATCCGAAATCCGAAATCCGAAATCCGAAATCCGAAATCCGAAATCCGAAATCCGAAATCCGAAATCCGAGATCCGAAATCCGAGATCCGAGATCCGAGATCCGAGATCCGAGATCCGAGATCCGAGATCCGAGATCCGAGATCCGAGATCCGAGATCCGAGATCCGAAATCCGAAATCCGAAATCCGAAATCCGAAATCCGAAATCCGAAATCCGAAATCCGAAATCCGAAATCCGAAATCCGAAATCCGAAATCCGAAATCCGAAATCCGAAATCCGAAATCCGAAATCCGAAATCCGAAATCCGAAATCCGAAATCCGAAATCCGAAATCCGAAATCCGAAATCCGAAATCCGAAATCCGAAATCCGAAATCCCAAATCCCAAATCCCAAATCCCAAATCCCAAATCCCAAATCCCAAATCCCAAATCCCAAATCCCAAATCCCAAATCCCAAATCCCAAATCCCAAATCCCAAATCCCAAATCCCAAATCCCAAATCCCAAATCCCAAATCCCAAATCCCAAATCCCAAATCCCAAATCCGAAATCCGAAATCCGAAATCCGAAATCCGAAATCCGAAATCCGAAATCCGAAATCCGAAATCCGAAATCCGAAATCCGAAATCCGAAATCCGAAATCCGAAATCCGAAATCCGAAATCCGAAATCCGAAATCCGAAATCCGAAATCCGAAATCCGAAATCCGAAATCCGAAATCCGAAATCCGAAATCCGAAATCCGAAATCCGAAATCCGAAATCCGAAATCCGAAATCCGAAATCCGAAATCCGAAATCCGAAATCCGAAATCCGAAATCCGAAATCCGAAATCCGAAATCCGAAATCCGAAATCCGAAATCCGAAATCCGAAATCCGAAATCCGAAATCCGAAATCCGAAATCCGAAATCCGAAATCCGAAATCCGAAATCCGAAATCCGAAATCCGAAATCCGAAATCCGAAATCCGAAATCCGAAATCCGAAATCCGAAATCCGAAATCCGAAATCCGAAATCCGAAATCCGAAATCCGAAATCCGAAATCCGAAATCCGAAATCCGAAATCCGAAATCCGAAATCCGAAATCCGAAATCCGACATCCGAGATCCGAGATCCGAGATCCGAAATCCGAGATCCGAGATCCGAGATCCGAGATCCGAGATCCGAGATCCGAGATCCGAGATCCGAGATCCGAGATCCGAGATCCGAGATCCGAGATCCGAGATCCGAGATCCGAGATCCGAGATCCGAGATCCGAGATCCGAAATCCGAAATCCGAAATCCGAAATCCGAAATCCGAAATCCGAAATCCGAAATCCGAAATCCGAAATCCGAAATCCGAAATCCGAAATCCGAAATCCGAAATCCGAAATCCGAAATCCGAAATCCGAAATCCGAAATCCGAAATCCGAAATCCGAAATCCGAAATCCGAAATCCGAAATCCGAAATCCGAAATCCGAAATCCGAAATCCGAACGAAATCCGAAATCCGACGAAATCCGAGATCCGAGATCCCGAGACCGATCCGAGATCCGAGATCCGAGATCCGAGATCCGAGATCCGAAATCCGAAATCCGAATCGAAATCCGAAATCCGAAATCCGAAATCCGAAATCCGAAATCCGAAATCCGAAATCCGAAATCCGAAATCCGAAATCCGAAATCCGAAATCCGAAATCCGAAATCCGAAATCCGAAATCCGAAATCCGAAATCCGAAATCCGAAATCCGAAATCCGAAATCCGAAATCCGAAATCGAAATCCGAAATCCGAAATCCGAAATCCGAAATCCGAAATCCGAAATCCGAAATCCGAAATCCGAAATCCGAAATCCGAAATCCGAAATCCGAAATCCGAAATCCGAAATCCGAAATCCGAAATCCGAAATCCGAAATCCGAAATCCGAAATCCGAAATCCGAAATCCGAAATCCGAAATCCGAAATCCGAAATCCGAAATCCGAAATCCGAAATCCGAAATCCGAAATCCGAAATCCGAAATCCGAAATCCGAAATCCGAAATCCGAAATCCGAAATCCGAGATCCGAGATCCGAGATCCGAGATCCGAAATCCGAGATCCGAAATCCGAGATCCGAGATCCGAGATCCGAGATCCGAGATCCGAGATCCGAGATCCGAGATCCGAGATCCGAGATCCGAGATCCGAGATCCGAGATCCGAGATCCGAGATCCGAGATCCGAGATCCGAGATCCGAGATCCGAGATCCGAGATCCGAGATCCGAGATCCGAGATCCGAGATCCGAGATCCGAGATCCGAGATCCGAGATCCGAGATCCGAGATCCGAGATCCGAGATCCGAGATCCGAGATCCGAGATCCGAGATCCGAGATCCGAGATCCGAGATCCGAGATCCGAGATCCGAGATCCGAGATCCGAGATCCGAGATCCGAGATCCGAGATCCGAGATCCGAGATCCGAGATCCGAGATCCGAGATCCGAAATCCGAAATCCGAAATCCGAAATCCGAAATCCCAAATCCCAAATCCCAAATCCCAAATCCCAAATCCCAAATCCCAAATCCCAAATCCCAAATCCCAAATCCGAAATCCGAAATCCGAAATCCGAAATCCGAAATCCGAAATCCGAAATCCGAAATCCGAAATCCGAAATCCGAAATCCGAAATCCGAAATCCGAAATCCGAAATCCGAAATCCGAAATCCGAAATCCGAAATCCGAAATCCGAAATCCGAAATCCGAAATCCGAAATCCGAAATCCGAAATCCGAAATCCGAAATCCGAAATCCGAAATCCGAAATCCGAAATCCGAAATCCGAAATCCGAAATCCGAAATCCGAAATCCGAAATCCGAAATCCGAAATCCGAAATCCGAAATCCGAAATCCGAAATCCGAAATCCGAAATCCGAGATCCGAGATCCGAGATCCGAGATCCGAGATCCGAGATCCGAGATCCGAGATCCGAGATCCGAGATCCGAGATCCGAGATCCGAGATCCGAGATCCGAGATCCGAGATCCGAGATCCGAGATCCGAGATCCGAGATCCGAGATCCGAGATCCGAGATCCGAGATCCGAGATCCGAGATCCGAGATCCGAGATCCGAGATCCGAGATCCGAGATCCGAGATCCGAGATCCGAGATCCGAGATCCGAGATCCGAGATCCGAGATCCGAGATCCGAGATCCGAGATCCGAGATCCGAGATCCGAGATCCGAGATCCGAGATCCGAGATCCGAGATCCGAGATCCGAGATCCGAGATCCGAGATCCGAGATCCGAGATCCGAGATCCGAGATCCGAGATCCGAGATCCGAGATCCGAGATCCGAGATCCGAGATCCGAGATCCGAGATCCGAGATCCGAGATCCGAGATCCGAGATCCGAGATCCGAGATCCGAGATCCGAGATCCGAGATCCGAGATCCGAGATCCGAGATCCGAGATCCGAGATCCGAGATCCGAGATCCGAGATCCGAGATCCGAGATCCGAGATCCGAGATCCGAGATCCGAGATCCGAGATCCGAGATCCGAGATCCGAGATCCGAGATCCGAGATCCGAGATCCGAGATCCGAGATCCGAGATCCGAGATCCGAGATCCGAGATCCGAGATCCGAGATCCGAGATCCGAGATCCGAGATCCGAGATCCGAGATCCGAGATCCGAGATCCGAAATCCGAAATCCGAAATCCGACGAAATCCGAAATCCGACGAAATCCGAGATCCGAGATCCGAGACCCGAGATCCGAGATCCGAGATCCGAGATCCGAGATCCGAGATCCGAGATCCGAGATCCGAGATCCGAGATCCGAGATCCGAGATCCGAGATCCGAGATCCGAGATCCGAGATCCGAGATCCGAGATCCGAGATCCGAGATCCGAGATCCGAGATCCGAGATCCGAGATCCGAGATCCGAGATCCGAGATCCGAGATCCGAGATCCGAGATCCGAGATCCGAGATCCGAGATCCGAGATCCGAGATCCGAGATCCGAGATCCGAGATCCGAGATCCGAGATCCGAGATCCGAGATCCGAGATCCGAGATCCGAGATCCGAGATCCGAGATCCGAGATCCGAGATCCGAGATCCGAGATCCGAGATCCGAGATCCGAGATCCGAGATCCGAGATCCGAGATCCGAGATCCGAGATCCGAGATCCGAGATCCGAGATCCGAGATCCGAGATCCGAGATCCGAGATCCGAGATCCGAGATCCGAGATCCGAGATCCGAGATCCGAGATCCGAGATCCGAGATCCGAGATCCGAGATCCGAGATCCGAGATCCGAGATCCGAGATCCGAGATCCGAGATCCGAGATCCGAGATCCGAGATCCGAGATCCGAGATCCGAGATCCGAGATCCGAGATCCGAGATCCGAGATCCGAGATCCGAGATCCGAGATCCGAGATCCGAGATCCGAGATCCGAGATCCGAGATCCGAGATCCGAGATCCGAGATCCGAGATCCGAGATCCGAGATCCGAGATCCGAGATCCGAGATCCGAGATCCGAGATCCGAGATCCGAGATCCGAGATCCGAGATCCGAGATCCGAGATCCGAGATCCGAGATCCGAGATCCGAGATCCGAGATCCGAGATCCGAGATCCGAGATCCGAGATCCGAGATCCGAGATCCGAGATCCGAGATCCGAGATCCGAGATCCGAGATCCGAGATCCGAGATCCGAGATCCGAGATCCGAGATCCGAGATCCGAGATCCGAGATCCGACATCCGAGATCCGAGATCCGAGATCCGAGATCCGAGATCCGAGATCCGAGATCCGAGATCCGAGATCCGAGATCCGAAATCCGAAATCCGAAATCCGACGAAATCCGAAATCCGACGAAATCCGAGATCCGAGATCCGAGATCCGAGATCCGAGATCCGAGATCCGAGATCCGAGATTCGAGATTCGAGATTCGAGATCCGAGATCCGAAATCCGAAATCCGAAATCCGAAATCCGAAATCCGAAATCCGACGAAATCCGACGAAATCCGACGAAATCCGAAATCCGAGATCCGAGACCCGAGATCCGAGATCCGAGATCCGAGATCCGAGATCCGAGATCCGAAATCCGAAATCCGAAATCCGAAATCCGAAATCCGAAATCCGAAATCCGAAATCCGAAATCCGAAATCCGAAATCCGAAATCCGAAATCCGAAATCCGAAATCCGAAATCCGAAATCCGAAATCCGAAATCCGAAATCCGAAATCCGAAATCCGAAATCCGAAATCCGAAATCCGAAATCCGAAATCCGAAATCCGAAATCCGAAATCCGAAATCCGAAATCCGAAATCCGAAATCCGAAATCCGAAATCCGAAATCCGAAATCCGAAATCCGAAATCCGAAATCCGAAATCCGAAATCCGAAATCCGAAATCCGAAATCCGAAATCCGAAATCCGAAATCCGAAATCCGAAATCCGAAATCCGAAATCCGAAATCCGAGATCCGAGATCCGAGATCCGAGATCCGAGATCCGAGATCCGAGATCCGAGATCCGAGATCCGAGATCCGAGATCCGAGATCCGAGATCCGAGATCCGAGATCCGAGATCCGAGATCCGAGATCCGAGATCCGAGATCCGAGATCCGAGATCCGAGATCCGAGATCCGAGATCCGAGATCCGAGATCCGAGATCCGAGATCCGAGATCCGAGATCCGAGATCCGAGATCCGAGATCCGAGATCCGAGATCCGAGATCCGAGATCCGAGATCCGAGATCCGAGATCCGAGATCCGAGATCCGAGATCCGAGATCCGAGATCCGAGATCCGAGATCCGAGATCCGAGATCCGAGATCCGAGATCCGAAATCCGAAATCCGAAATCCGAAATCCGAAATCCGAAATCCGAAATCCGAAATCCGAAATCCGAAATCCGAAATCCGAAATCCGAAATCCGAGATCCGAGATCCGAGACCCGAGACCCGAGATCCGAGATCCGAGATCCGAGATCCGAGATCCGAGATCCGAGATCCGAGATCGAGATCCGAGATCCGAGATCCGAGATCCGAGATCCGAGATCCGAGATCCGAGATCCGAGATCCGAGATCCGAGATCCGAGATCCGAGATCCGAGATCCGAGATCCGAGATCCGAGATCCGAGATCCGAGATCCGAGATCCGAGATCCGAGATCCGAGATCCGAGATCCGAGATCCGAGATTCGAGATCCGAGATCCGAGATCCGAGATCCGAGATCCGAGATCCGAGATCCGAGATCCGAGATCCGAGATCCGAGATCCGAGATCCGAGATCCGAGATCCGAAATCCGAAATCCGAAATCCGAAATCCGAGATCCGACGAAATCCGAAATCCGACGAAATCCGAGATCCGAGATCCGAGATCCGAGACCCGAGACCCGAGATCCGAGATCCGAGATTCGAGATTCGAGATTCGAGATTCGAGATCCGAAATCCGAAATCCGAAATCCGAAATCCGAAATCCGAAATCCGAAATCCGAAATCCGAAATCCGAAATCCGAAATCCGAAATCCGAAATCCGAAATCCGAAATCCGAAATCCGAAATCCGAAATCCGAAATCCGAAATCCGAAATCCGAAATCCGAAATCCGAAATCCGAAATCCGAAATCCGAAATCCGAAATCCGAAATCCGAAATCCGAAATCCGAAATCCGAAATCCGAAATCCGAAATCCGAAATCCGAAATCCGAAATCCGAAATCCGAAATCCGAAATCCGAAATCCGAAATCCGAAATCCGAAATCCGAAATCCGAAATCCGAAATCCGAAATCCGAAATCCGAAATCCGAAATCCGAAATCCGAAATCCGAAATCCGAAATCCGAAATCCGAAATCCGAAATCCGAAATCCGAAATCCGAAATCCGAAATCCGACGAAATCCGAAATCCGACGAAATCCGAGATCCGAGATCCGAGATCCGAGACCCGAGACCCGAGATCCGAGAGATCCGAGATCCGAGACCCGAGACCCGAGATCCGAGATCCGAGATTCGAGATTCGAGATTCGAGATTCGAGATCCGAAATCCGAAATCCGAAATCCGAAATCCGAAATCCGAAATCCGAAATCCGAAATCCGAAATCCGAAATCCGAAATCCGAAATCCGAAATCCGAAATCCGAAATCCGAAATCCGAAATCCGAAATCCGAAATCCGAAATCCGAAATCCGAAATCCGAAATCCGAAATCCGAAATCCGAAATCCGAAATCCGAAATCCGAAATCCGAAATCCGAAATCCGAAATCCGAAATCCGAAATCCGAAATCCGAAATCCGAGATCCGAGATCCGAGATCCGAGATCCGAGATCCGAGATCCGAGATCCGAGATCCGAGATCCGAGATCCGAGATCCGAGATCCGAGATCCGAGATCCGAGATCCGAGATCCGAGATCCGAGATCCGAGATCCGAGATCCGAGATCCGAGATCCGAGATCCGAGATCCGAGATCCGAGATCCGAGATCCGAGATCCGAGATCCGAGATCCGAGATCCGAGATCCGAGATCCGAGATCCGAGATCCGAGATCCGAGATCCGAGATCCGAGATCCGAGATCCGAGATCCGAGATCCGAGATCCGAGATCCGAGATCCGAGATCCGAGATCCGAGATCCGAGATCCGAGATCCGAGATCCGAGATCCGACATCCGAGATCCGAGATCCGAGATCCGAGATCCGAGATCCGAGATCCGAGATCCGAAATCCGAAATCCGAAATCCGACGAAATCCGAAATCCGACGAAATCCGAGATCCGAGATCCGAGATCCGAGATCCGAGATCCGAGATCCGAGATCCGAGATCCGAGATTCGAGATTCGAGATTCGAGATCCGAGATCCGAAATCCGAAATCCGAAATCCGAAATCCGAAATCCGAAATCCGACGAAATCCGACGAAATCCGACGAAATCCGACGAAATCCGAAATCCGAGATCCGAGACCCGAGATCCGAGATCCGAGATCCGAGATCCGAGATCCGAAATCCGAAATCCGAAATCCGAAATCCGAAATCCGAAATCCGAAATCCGAAATCCGAAATCCGAAATCCGAAATCCGACGAAATCCGACGAAATCCGACGAAATCCGACGAAATCCGAAATCCGAGATCCGAGACCCGAGATCCGAGATCCGAGATCCGAGATCCGAGATCCGAGATCCGAAATCCGAAATCCGAAATCCGAAATCCGAAATCCGAAATCCGAAATCCGAAATCCGAAATCCGAAATCCGAAATCCGAAATCCGAAATCCGAAATCCGAAATCCGAAATCCGAAATCCGAAATCCGAAATCCGAAATCCGAAATCCGAAATCCGAAATCCGAAATCCGAAATCCGAAATCCGAAATCCGAAATCCGAAATCCGAAATCCGAAATCCGAAATCCGAAATCCGAAATCCGAAATCCGAAATCCGAAATCCGAAATCCGAAATCCGAAATCCGAAATCCGAAATCCGAAATCCGAAATCCGAAATCCGAAATCCGAAATCCGAGATCCGAGATCCGAGATCCGAGATCCGAGATCCGAGATCCGAGATCCGAGATCCGAGATCCGAGATCCGAGATCCGAGATCCGAGATCCGAGATCTGAGATCCGAGATCCGAGATCCGAGATCCGAGATCCGAGATCCGAAATCCGAAATCCGACGAAATCCGAAATCCGACGAGATCCGAGATCCGAGATCCGAGATCCGAGATCCGAGATCCGAGATCCGAGATCCGAGATTCGAGATTCGAGATTCGAGATCCGAGATCCGAAATCCGAAATCCGAAATCCGAAATCCGAAATCCGAAATCCGAAATCCGACGAAATCCGACGAAATCCGACGAAATCCGAAATCCGAGACCCGAGATCCGAGATCCGAGATCCGAGATCCGAGATCCGAGATCCGAAATCCGAAATCCGAAATCCGAAATCCGAAATCCGAAATCCGAAATCCGAAATCCGAAATCCGAAATCCGAAATCCGAAATCCGAAATCCGAAATCCGAAATCCGAAATCCGAAATCCGAAATCCGAAATCCGAAATCCGAAATCCGAAATCCGAAATCCGAAATCCGAAATCCGAAATCCGAAATCCGAAATCCGAAATCCGAAATCCGAAATCCGAAATCCGAAATCCGAAATCCGAAATCCGAAATCCGAAATCCGAAATCCGAAATCCGAAATCCGAAATCCGAAATCCGAAATCCGAAATCCGAAATCCGAAATCCGAAATCCGAAATCCGAAATCCGAAATCCGAAATCCGACATCCGAGATCCGAGATCCGAGATCCGAGATCCGAGATCCGAGATCCGAGATCCGAGATCCGAGATCCGAGATCCGAGATCCGAGATCCGAGATCCGAGATCCGAGATCCGAGATCCGAGATCCGAGATCCGAGATCCGAGATCCGAGATCCGAGATCCGAGATCCGAGATCCGAGATCCGAGATCCGAGATCCGAGATCCGAGATCCGAGATCCGAGATCCGAGATCCGAGATCCGAGATCCGAGATCCGAGATCCGAGATCCGAGATCCGAGATCCGAGATCCGAGATCCGAGATCCGAGATCCGAGATCCGAGATCCGAGATCCGAGATCCGAGATCCGAGATCCGAAATCCGAAATCCGAAATCCGAAATCCGAAATCCGAAATCCGAAATCCGAAATCCGAAATCCGAAATCCGAAATCCGAAATCCGAAATCCGAAATCCGAAATCCGAAATCCGAAATCCGAAATCCGAAATCCGAAATCCGAAATCCGAAATCCGAAATCCGAAATCCGAAATCCGAAATCCGAAATCCGAAATCCTAAATCCGAAATCCGAAATCCGAAATCCGAAATCCGAAATCCGAAATCCGAAATCCGAAATCCGAAATCCGAAATCCGAAATCCGAAATCCGAAATCCGAAATCCGAAATCCGAAATCCGAAATCCGAAATCCGAAATCCGAAATCCGACATCCGAGATCCGAGATCCGAGATCCGAGATCCGAGATCCGAGATCCGAGATCCGAGATCCGAGATCCGAGATCCGAGATCCGAGATCCGAGATCCGAGATCCGAGATCCGAGATCCGAGATCCGAGATCCGAGATCCGAGATCCGAGATCCGAGATCCGAGATCCGAGATCCGAGATCCGAGATCCGAGATCCGAGATCCGAGATCCGAGATCCGAGATCCGAGATCCGAGATCCGAGATCCGAGATCCGAGATCCGAGATTCGAGATCCGAGATCCGAGATCCGAGATCCGAGATCCGAGATCCGAGATCCGAGATCCGAGATCCGAGATCCGAGATCCGAGATCCGAGATCCGAGATCCGAGATCCGAGATCCGAGATCCGAGATCCGAGATCCGAGATCCGAGATCCGAGATCCGAGATCCGAGATCCGAGATCCGAGATCCGAGATCCGAAATCCGAAATCCGAAATCCGAAATCCGAAATCCGAAATCCGAAATCCGAAATCCGAAATCCGAGATCCGAGATCCGAGATCCGAGATCCGAGATCCGAGATCCGAGATCCGAGATCCGAGATCCGAGATCCGAGATCCGAGATCCGAGATCCGAGATCCGAGATCCGAGATCCGAGATCCGAGATCCGAGATCCGAGATCCGAGATCCGAGATCCGAGATCCGAGATCCGAGATCCGAGATCCGAGATCCGAGATCCGAGATCCGAGATCCGAGATCCGAGATCCGAGATCCGAGATCCGAGATCCGAGATCCGAGATCCGAGATCCGAGATCCGAGATCCGAGATCCGAGATCCGAGATCCGAGATCCGAGATCCGAGATCCGAGATCCGAGATCCGAGATCCGAGATCCGAGATCCGAGATCCGAGATCCGAGATCCGAGATCCGAGATCCGAGATCCGAGATCCGAGATCCGAGATCCGAGATCCGAGATCCGAGATCCGAGATCCGAGATCCGAGATCCGAGATCCGAGATCCGAGATCCGAGATCCGAGATCCGAGATCCGAGATCCGAGATCCGAGATCCGAGATCCGAGATCCGAGATCCGAGATCCGAGATCCGAAATCCGAAATCCGAAATCCGAAATCCGAAATCCGACGAAATCCGAAATCCGACGAAATCCGAGATCCGAGATCCGAGACCCGAGATCCGAGATCCGAGATCCGAGATCCGAGATCCGAGATCCGAGATCCGAGATCCGAGATCCGAGATCCGAGATCCGAGATCCGAGATCCGAGATCCGAGATCCGAGATCCGAGATCCGAGATCCGAGATCCGAGATCCGAGATCCGAGATCCGAGACCCGAGACCCGAGATCCGAGATCCGAGATTCGAGATTCGAGATTCGAGATTCGAGATCCGAAATCCGAAATCCGAAATCCGAAATCCGAAATCCGAAATCCGAAATCCGAAATCCGAAATCCGAAATCCATCCGAAATCCGAAATCCGAAATCCGAAATCCGAAATCCGAAATCCGAAATCCGAAATCCGAAATCCGAAATCCGAAATCCGAAATCCGAAATCCGAAATCCGAAATCCGAAATCCGAAATCCGAAATCCGAAATCCGAAATCCGAAATCCGAAATCCGAAATCCGAAATCCGAAATCCGAAATCCGAAATCCGAAATCCGAAATCCGAAATCCGAAATCCGAAATCCGAAATCCGAAATCCGAAATCCGAAATCCGAAATCCGAAATCCGAAATCCGAAATCCGAAATCCGAAATCCGAAATCCGAAATCCGAAATCCGAAATCCGAAATCCGAAATCCGAAATCCGAAATCCGAAATCCGAAATCCGAAATCCGAAATCCGAAATCCGAAATCCGAAATCCGAAATCCGAAATCCGAAATCCGAAATCCGAAATCCGAAATCCGAAATCCGAAATCCGAAATCCGAAATCCGAAATCCGAAATCCGAAATCCGACATCCGAGATCCGAGATCCGAGATCCGAGATCCGAGATCCGAGATCCGAGACCCGAGACCCGAGACCCGAGACCCGAGATCCGAGATCCGAGATCCGAGATCCGAGATCCGAGATCCGAGATCCGAGATCCGAGATCCGAGATCAGAGATCCGAGATCCGAGATCCGAGATCCGAGATCCGAGATCCGAGATCCGAGATCCGAGATCCGAGATCCGAGATCCGAGATCCGAGATCCGAGATCCGAGATCCGAGATCCGAGATCCGAGATCCGAGATCCGAGATCCGAGATCCGAAATCCGAAATCCGACGAAATCCGAAATCCGACGAAATCCGAGATCCGAGATCCGAGATCCGAGATCCGAGATCCGAGATCCGAGATTCGAGATTCGAGATTCGAGATTCGAGATCCGAGATCCGAAATCCGAAATCCGAAATCCGAAATCCGAAATCCGAAATCCGACGAAATCCGACGAAATCCGACGAAATCCGAAATCCGAGACCCGAGATCCGAGATCCGAGATCCGAGATCCGAGATCCGAGATCCGAAATCCGAAATCCGAAATCCGAAATCCGA
Organism: Melolontha melolontha; assembly: GCA_935421215.2. NCBI lineage: Eukaryota > Metazoa > Arthropoda > Insecta > Coleoptera > Scarabaeidae > Melolontha > Melolontha melolontha. The sequence goes on from CAKXYW020000018.1 coordinate 23,419, forward strand.
AATCCGAAATCCGAAATCCGAAATCCGAAATCCGAAATCCGAAATCCGAAATCCGAAATCCGAAATCCGAAATCCGAAATCCGAAATCCGAAATCCGAAATCCGAAATCCGAAATCCGAAATCCGAAATCCGAAATCCGAAATCCGAAATCCGAAATCCGAAATCCGAAATCCGAAATCCGAAATCCGAAATCCGAAATCCGAAATCCGAAATCCGAAATCCGAAATCCGAAATCCGAAATCCGAAATCCGAAATCCGAAATCCGAAATCCGAAATCCGAAATCCGAAATCCGAAATCCGAAATCCGAAATCCGAAATCCGAAATCCGAAATCCGACATCCGAGATCCGAGATCCGAGATCCGAGATCCGAGATCCGAGATCCGAGATCCGAGATCCGAGATCCGAGATCCGAGATCCGAGATCCGAGATCCGAGATCCGAGATCCGAGATCCGAGATCCGAGATCCGAGATCCGAGATCCGAGATCCGAGATCCGAGATCCGAGATCCGAGATCCGAGATCCGAGATCCGAGATCCGAGATCCGAGATCCGAGATCCGAGATCCGAGATCCGAGATCCGAGATCCGAGATCCGAGATCCGAGATCCGAGATCCGAGATCCGAGATCCGAGATCCGAGATCCGAGATCCGAGATCCGAGATCCGAGATCCGAGATCCGAGATCCGAGATCCGAGATCCGAGATCCGAGATCCGAGATCCGAGATCCGAGATCCGAGATCCGAGATCCGAGATCCGAGATCCGAGATCCGAGATCCGAAATCCGAAATCCGAGATCCGAGATCCGAAATCCGAAATCCGAAATCCGAGATCCGAGATCCGAGATCCGAGATCCGAGATCCGAGATCCGAGATCCGAGATCCGAGATCCGAGATCCGAGATCCGAGATCCGAGATCCGAGATCCGAGATCCGAGATCCGAGATCCGAGATCCGAGATCCGAGATCCGAGATCCGAGATCCGAGATCCGAGATCCGAGATCCGAGATCCGAGATCCGAGATCCGAGATCCGAGATCCGAGATTCGAGATCCGAGATCCGAGATCCGAGATCCGAGATCCGAGATCCGAGATCCGAGATCCGAGATCCGAGATCCGAGATCCGAGATCCGAGATCCGAGATCCGAGATCCGAGATCCGAGATCCGAGATCCGAGATCCGAGATCCGAGATCCGAGATCCGAGATCCGAGATCCGAGATCCGAAATCCGAAATCCGAAATCCGAAATCCGAAATCCGAAATCCGACGAAATCCGACGAAATCCGACGAAATCCGAAATCCGAGACCCGAGATCCGAGATCCGAGATCCGAGATCCGAGATCCGAGATCCGAAATCCGAAATCCGAAATCCGAAATCCGAAATCCGAAATCCGAAATCCGAAATCCGAAATCCGAAATCCGAAATCCGAAATCCGAAATCCGAAATCCGAAATCCGAAATCCGAAATCCGAAATCCGAAATCCGAAATCCGAAATCCGAAATCCGAAATCCGAAATCCGAAATCCGAAATCCGAAATCCGAAATCCGAAATCCGAAATCCGAAATCCGAAATCCGAAATCCGAAATCCGAAATCCGAAATCCGAAATCCGAAATCCGAAATCCGAAATCCGAAATCCGAAATCCGAAATCCGAAATCCGAAATCCGAAATCCGAAATCCGAAATCCGACATCCGAGATCCGAGATCCGAGATCCGAGATCCGAGATCCGAGATCCGAGATCCGAGATCCGAGATCCGAGATCCGAGATCCGAGATCCGAGATCCGAGATCCGAGATCCGAGATCCGAGATCCGAGATCCGAGATCCGAGATCCGAGATCCGAGATCCGAGATCCGAGATCCGAGATCCGAGATCCGAGATCCGAGATCCGAGATCCGAGATCCGAGATCCGAGATCCGAGATCCGAGATCCGAGATCCGAGATCCGAGATCCGAGATCCGAGATCCGAGATCCGAGATCCGAGATCCGAGATCCGAGATCCGAGATCCGAGATCCGAGATCCGAGATCCGAGATCCGAGATCCGAGATCCGAGATCCGAGATCCGAGATCCGAGATCCGAGATCCGAGATCCGAGATCCGAGATCCGAGATCCGAGATCCGAGATCCGAAATCCGAAATCCGAAATCCGAAATCCGAAATCCGAAATCCGAAATCCGAAATCCGAGATCCGAGATCCGAGATCCGAGATCCGAGATCCGAGATCCGAGATCCGAGATCCGAGATCCGAGATCCGAGATCCGAGATCCGAGATCCGAGATCCGAGATCCGAGATCCGAGATCCGAGATCCGAGATCCGAGATCCGAGATCCGAGATCCGAGATCCGAGATCCGAGATCCGAGATCCGAGATCCGAGATCCGAGATCCGAGATCCGAGATCCGAGATCCGAGATCCGAGATCCGAGATCCGAGATCCGAGATCCGAGATCCGAGATCCGAGATCCGAGATCCGAGATCCGAGATCCGAGATCCGAGATCCGAGATCCGAGATCCGAGATCCGAGATCCGAGATCCGAGATCCGAGATCCGAGATCCGAGATCCGAGATCCGAGATCCGAGATCCGAGATCCGAGATCCGAGATCCGAGATCCGAGATCCGAGATCCGAGATCCGAGATCCGAGATCCGAGATCCGAGATCCGAGATCCGAGATCCGAGATCCGAGATCCGAAATCCGAAATCCGAAATCCGAAATCCGAAATCCGACGAAATCCGAAATCCGACGAAATCCGAGATCCGAGATCCGAGACCCGAGATCCGAGATCCGAGATCCGAGATCCGAGATCCGAGATCCGAGATCCGAGATCCGAGATCCGAGATCCGAGATCCGAGATCCGAGATCCGAGATCCGAGATCCGAGATCCGAGATCCGAGATCCGAGATCCGAGATCCGAGATCCGAGATCCGAGATCCGAGATCCGAGATCCGAGATCCGAGATCCGAGATCCGAGATCCGAAATCCGAAATCCGAAATCCGAAATCCGAAATCCGAAATCCGAAATCCGAAATCCGAAATCCGAAATCCGAAATCCGAAATCCGAAATCCGAAATCCGAAATCCGAAATCCGAAATCCGAAATCCGAAATCCGAAATCCGAAATCCGAAATCCGAAATCCGAAATCCGAAATCCGAAATCCGAAATCCGAAATCCGAAATCCGAAATCCGAAATCCGAAATCCGAAATCCGAAATCCGAAATCCGAAATCCGAAATCCGAAATCCGAAATCCGAAATCCGAAATCCGAAATCCGAAATCCGAAATCCGAAATCCGAAATCCGAAATCCGAAATCCGAAATCCGAAATCCGAAATCCGAAATCCGAAATCCGAAATCCGAAATCCGAAATCCGAAATCCGAAATCCGAAATCCGAAATCCGAAATCCGAAATCCGAAATCCGAAATCCGAAATCCGAAATCCGAAATCCGAAATCCGAAATCCGAAATCCGAAATCCGAAATCCGAAATCCGAAATCCGAAATCCGAAATCCGAAATCCGAAATCCGAAATCCGAAATCCGAAATCCGAAATCCGAAATCCGAAATCCGAAATCCGAAATCCGAAATCCGAAATCCGAAATCCGAAATCCGAAATCCGAAATCCGAAATCCGAAATCCGAAATCCGAAATCCGAAATCCGAAATCCGAAATCCGAAATCCGAAATCCGAAATCCGAGATCCGACATCCGAGATCCGAGATCCGAGATCCGAGATCCGAGATCCGAGATCCGAGATCCGAGATCCGAGATCCGAGATCCGAGATCCGAGATCCGAAATCCGAAATCCGAAATCCGAAATCCGAAATCCGAAATCCGAAATCCGAAATCCGAAATCCGAAATCCGAAATCCGAAATCCGAAATCCGAAATCCGAAATCCGAAATCCGAAATCCGAAATCCGAAATCCGAAATCCGAAATCCGAAATCCGAAATCCGAAATCCGAAATCCGAAATCCGAAATCCGAAATCCGAAATCCGAAATCCGAAATCCGAAATCCGAAATCCGAAATCCGAAATCCGAAATCCGAAATCCGAAATCCGAAATCCGAAATCCGAAATCCGAAATCCGAAATCCGAAATCCGAAATCCGAAATCCGAAATCCGAAATCCGAAATCCGAAATCCGAAATCCGAAATCCGAAATCCGAAATCCGAAATCCGAAATCCGAAATCCGAAATCCGAGATCCGAGATCCGAGATCCGAGATCCGAGATCCGAGATCCGAGATCCGAGATCCGAGATCCGAGATCCGAGATCCGAGATCCGAGATCCGAGATCCGAGATCCGAGATCCGAGATCCGAGATCCGAGATCCGAGATCCGAGATCCGAGATCCGAGATCCGAGATCCGAGATCCGAGATCCGAGATCCGAGATCCGAGATCCGAGATCCGAGATCCGAGATCCGAGATCCGAGATCCGAGATCCGAGATCCGAGATCCGAGATCCGAGATCCGAGATCCGAGATCCGAGATCCGAGATCCGAGATCCGAGATCCGAGATCCGAGATCCGAGATCCGAGATCCGAGATCCGAGATCCGAGATCCGAGATCCGAGATCCGAGATCCGAGATCCGAGATCCGAGATCCGAGATCCGAGATCCGAGATCCGAGATCCGAGATCCGAGATCCGAGATCCGAGATCCGAGATCCGAGATCCGAGATCCGAGATCCGAGATCCGAGATCCGAGATCCGAGATCCGAGATCCGAGATCCGAGATCCGAGATCCGAGATCCGAGATCCGAGATCCGAGATCCGAGATCCGAGATCCGAGATCCGAGATCCGAGATCCGAGATCCGAGATCCGAGATCCGAGATCCGAGATCCGAGATCCGAGATCCGAGATCCGAGATCCGAGATCCGAGATCCGAGATCCGAGATCCGAGATCCGAGATCCGAGATCCGAGATCCGAAATCCGAAATCCGAAATCCGAAATCCGATATCCGAAATCCGAAATCCGAAATGCGAAATCCGAAATCCGAAATCCGAAATCCGAAATCCGAAATCCGAAATCCGAAATCCGAAATCCGAAATCCGAAATCCGAAATCCGAAATCCGAAATCCGAAATCCGAAATCCGAAATCCGAAATCCGAAATCCGAAATCCGAAATCCGAAATCCGAAATCCGAAATCCGAAATCCGAAATCCGAAATCCGAAATCCGAAATCCGAAATCCGAAATCCGAAATCCGAAATCCGAAATCCGAAATCCGAAATCCGAAATCCGAAATCCGAAATCCGAAATCCGAAATCCGAAATCCGAAATCCGAAATCCGAAATCCGAAATCCGAAATCCGAAATCCGAAATCCGAAATCCGAAATCCGAAATCCGAAATCCGAAATCCGAAATCCGAAATCCGAAATCCGAAATCCGAAATCCGAAATCCGAAATCCGAAATCCGAAATCCGAAATCCGAAATCCGAAATCCGAAATCCGAAATCCGAAATCCGAAATCCGAAATCCGAAATCCGAAATCCGAAATCCGAAATCCGAAAGCCGAAAGCCGAAATCCGAAATCTGAAATCCGAAATCCGAAATCCGAAATCCGAAATCCGAAATCCGAAATCCGAAATCCGAAATCCGAAATCCGAAATCCGAAATCCGAAATCCGAAATCCGAAATCCGAAATCCGAAATCCGAAATCCGAAATCCGAAATCCGAAATCCGAAATCCGAAATCCGAAATCCGAAATCCGACATCCGACATCCGAGATCCGAGATCCGAGATCCGAGATCCGAGATCCGAGATCCGAGATCCGAGATCCGAGATCCGAGATCCGAGATCCGAGATCCGAGATCCGAGATCCGAGATCCGAGATCCGAGATCCGAGATCCGAGATCCGAGATCCGAGATCCGAGATCCGAGATCCGAGATCCGAGATCCGAGATCCGAGATCCGAGATCCGAGATCCGAGATCCGAGATCCGAGATCCGAGATCCGAGATCCGAGATCCGAGATCCGAGATCCGAGATCCGAGATCCGAGATCCGAGATCCGAGATCCGAGATCCGAGATCCGAGATCCGAGATCCGAGATCCGAGATCCGAGATCCGAGATCCGAGATCCGAAATCCGAAATCCGAAATCCGAAATCCGAAATCCGAAATCCGAAATCCGAAATCCGAAATCCGAGATCCGAGATCCGAGATCCGAGACCCGAGATCCGAGATCCGAGATCCGAGATCCGAGATCCGAGATCCGAGATCCGAGATCCGAGATCCGAGATCCGAAATCCGAAATCCGAAATCCGAAATCCGAAATCCGAAATCCGAAATCCGAAATCCGAAATCCGAAATCCGAAATCCGAAATCCGAAATCCGAAATCCGAAATCCGAAATCCGAAATCCGAAATCCGAAATCCGAAATCCGAAATCCGAAATCCGAAATCCGAAATCCGAAATCCGAAATCCGAAATCCGAAATCCGAAATCCGAAATCCGAAATCCGAAATCCGAAATCCGAAATCCGAAATCCGAAATCCGAAATCCGAAATCCGAAATCCGAAATCCGAAATCCGAAATCCGAAATCCGAAATCCGAAATCCGAAATCCGAAATCCGAAATCCGAAATCCGAAATCCGAAATCCGAAATCCGAAATCCGAAATCCGAAATCCGAAATCCGAAATCCGAAATCCGAAATCCGAAATCCGAAATCCGAAATCCGAAATCCGAAATCCGAAATCCGAAATCCGAAATCCGAAATCCGAAATCCGAAATCCGAAATCCGAAATCCGAAATCCGAAATCCGAAATCCGAAATCCGAAATCCGAAATCCGAAATCCGAAATCCGAAATCCGAAATCCGAAATCCGAAATCCGAAATCCGAAATCCGAAATCCGAAATCCGAAATCCGAAATCCGAAATCCGAAATCCGAAATCCGAAATCCGAAATCCGAAATCCGAAATCCGAAATCCGAAATCCGAAATCCGAAATCCGAAATCCGAAATCCGAAATCCGAAATCCGAAATCCGAAATCCGAAATCCGAAATCCGAAATCCGAAATCCGAAATCCGAAATCCGAAATCCGAAATCCGAAATCCGAAATTCGAAATCCGAAATCCGAAATCCGAAATCCGAAATCCGAAATCCGAAATCCGAAATCCGAAATCCGAAATCCGAAATCCGAAATTCGAAATCCGAAATCCGAAATCCGAAATCCGAAATCCGAAATCCGAAATCCGAAATCCGAAATCCGAAATCCGAAATCCGAAATCCGAAATCCGAAATCCGAAATGCGAAATGCGAAATCCGAAATCCGAAATCCGAAATCCGAAATCCGAAATCCGAAATCCGAAATCCGAAATCCGAAATCCGAAATCCGAAATCCGAAATCCGAAATCCGAAATCCGAAATCCGAAATCCGAAATCCGAAATCCGAAATCCGAAATCCGAAATCCGAAATCCGAAATCCGAAATCCGAAATCCGACATCCGACATCCGACATCCGAGATCCGAGATCCGAGATCCGAGATCCGAGATCCGAGATCCGAGATCCGAGATCCGAGATCCGAGATCCGAGATCCGAGATCCGAGATCCGAAATCCGAAATCCGAAATCCGAAATCCGAAATCCGAAATCCGAAATCCGAAATCCGAAATCCGAAATCCGAAATCCGAAATCCGAAATCCGAAATCCGAAATCCGAAATCCGAAATCCGAAATCCGAAATCCGAAATCCGAAATCCGAAATCCGAAATCCGAAATCCGAAATCCGAAATCCGAAATCCGAAATCCGAAATCCGAAATCCGAAATCCGAAATCCGAAATCCGAAATCCGAAATCCGAAATCCGAAATCCGAAATCCGAAATCCGAAATCCGAAATCCGAAATCCGAAATCCGAAATCCGAAATCCGAAATCCGAAATCCGAAATCCGAAATCCGAAATCCGAAATCCGAAATCCGAAATCCGAAATCCGAAATCCGAAATCCGAAATCCGAAATCCGAAATCCGAAATCCGAAATCCGAAATCCGAAATCCGAAATCCGAAATCCGAAATCCGAAATCCGAAATCCGAAATCCGAAATCCGAAATCCGAAATCCGAAATCCGAAATCCGAAATCCGAAATCCGAAAGCCGAAAGCCGAAAGCCGAAATCCGAAATCCGAAATCCGAAATCCGAAATCCGAAATCCGAAATCCGAAATCCGAAATCCGAAATCCGAAATCCGAAATCCGAAATCCGAAATCCGAAATCCGAAATCCGAAATCCGAAATCCGAAATCCGAAATCCGAAATCCGAAATCCGAAATCCGAAATCCGAAATCCGAAATCCGAAATCCGACATCCGAGATCCGAGATCCGAGATCCGAGATCCGAGATCCGAGATCCGAGATCCGAGATCCGAGATCCGAGATCCGAGATCCGAGATCCGAGATCCGAGATCCGAGATCCGAGATCCGAGATCCGAGATCCGAGATCCGAGATCCGAGATCCGAGATCCGAGATCCGAGATCCGAGATCCGAGATCCGAAATCCGAGATCCGAGATCCGAGATCCGAGATCCGAGATCCGAGATCCGAGATCCGAGATCCGAGATCCGAGATCCGAGATCCGAGATCCGAGATCCGAGATCCGAGATCCGAGATCCGAGATCCGAGATCCGAGATCCGAGATCCGAGATCCGAAATCCGAAATCCGAAATCCGAAATCCGAAATCCGAAATCCGAAATCCGAAATCCGAAATCCGAAATCCGAAATCCGAAATCCGAAATCCGAAATCCGAAATCCGAAATCCGAAATCCGAAATCCGAAATCCGAAATCCGAAATCCGAAATCCGAAATCCGAAATCCGAAATCCGAAATCCGAAATCCGAAATCCGAAATCCGAAATCCGAAATCCGAAATCCGAAATCCGAAATCCGAAATCCGAAATCCGAAATCCGAAATCCGAAATCCGAAATCCGAAATCCGAAATCCGAAATCCGAAATCCGAAATCCGAAATCCGAAATCCGAAATCCGAAATCCGAAATCCGAAATCCGAAATCCGAAATCCGAAATCCGAAATCCGAAATCCGAAATCCGAAATCCGAAATCCGAAATCCGAAATCCGAAATCCGAAATCCGAAATCCGAAATCCGAAATCCGAAATCCGAAATCCGAAATCCGAAATCCGAAATCCGAAATCCGAAATCCGAAATCCGAAATCCGAAATCCGAAATCCGAAATCCGAAATCCGAAATCCGAAATCCGAAATCCGAAATCCGAAATCCGAAATCCGAAATCCGAAATCCGAAATCCGAAATCCGAAATCCGAAATCCGAAATCCGAAATCCGAAATTCGAAATCCGAAATCCGAAATCCGAAATCCGAAATCCGAAATCCGAAATCCGAAATCCGAAATCCGAAATCCGAAATCCGAAATCCGAAATCCGAAATCCGAAATTCGAAATCCGAAATCCGAAATCCGAAATCCGAAATCCGAAATCCGAAATCCGAAATCCGAAATCCGAAATCCGAAATCCGAAATCCGAAATCCGAAATGCGAAATCCGAAATCCGAAATCCGAAATCCGAAATCCGAAATCCGAAATCCGAAATCCGAAATCCGAAATCCGAAATCCGAAATCCGAAATCCGAAATCCGAAATCCGAAATCCGAAATCCGAAATCCGAAATCCGAAATCCGAAATCCGAAATCCGAAATCCGAAATCCGAAATCCGAAATCCGAAATCCGAAATCCGAAATCCGACATCCGACATCCGACATCCGAGATCCGAGATCCGAGATCCGAGATCCGAGATCCGAGATCCGAGATCCGAGATCCGAGATCCGAGATCCGAGATCCGAAATCCGAAATCCGAAATCCGAAATCCGAAATCCGAAATCCGAAATCCGAAATCCGAAATCCGAAATCCGAAATCCGAAATCCGAAATCCGAAATCCGAAATCCGAAATCCGAAATCCGAAATCCGAAATCCGAAATCCGAAATCCGAAATCCGAAATCCGAAATCCGAAATCCGAAATCCGAAATCCGAAATCCGAAATCCGAAATCCGAAATCCGAAATCCGAAATCCGAAATCCGAAATCCGAAATCCGAAATCCGAAATCCGAAATCCGAAATCCGAAATCCGAAATCCGAAATCCGAAATCCGAAATCCGAAATCCGAAATCCGAAATCCGAAATCCGAAATCCGAAATCCGAAATCCGAAATCCGAAATCCGAAATCCGAAATCCGAAATCCGAAATCCGAAATCCGAAATCCGAAATCCGAAATCCGAAATCCGAAATCCGAAATCCGAAATCCGAAATCCGAAATCCGAAATCCGAAATCCGAAATCCGAAATCCGAAATCCGAAATCCGAAATCCGAAATCCGAAATCCGAAATCCGAAATCCGAAATCCGAAATCCGAAATCCGAAATCCGAAATCCGAAATCCGAAATCCGAAAGCCGAAAGCCGAAAGCCGAAATCCGAAATCCGAAATCCGAAATCCGAAATCCGAAATCCGAAATCCGAAATCCGAAATCCGAAATCCGAAATCCGAAATCCGAAATCCGAAATCCGAAATCCGAAATCCGAAATCCGAAATCCGAAATCCGAAATCCGAAATCCGAAATCCGAAATCCGAAATCCGAAATCCGAAATCCGACATCCGAGATCCGAGATCCGAGATCCGAGATCCGAGATCCGAGATCCGAGATCCGAGATCCGAGATCCGAGATCCGAGATCCGAGATCCGAGATCCGAGATCCGAGATCCGAGATCCGAGATCCGAGATCCGAGATCCGAGATCCGAGATCCGAGATCCGAGATCCGAGATCCGAGATCCGAGATCCGAGATCCGAAATCCGAGATCCGAGATCCGAGATCCGAGATCCGAGATCCGAGATCCGAGATCCGAGATCCGAGATCCGAGATCCGAGATCCGAGATCCGAGATCCGAGATCCGAGATCCGAGATCCGAGATCCGAGATCCGAGATCCGAGATCCGAGATCCGAGATCCGAGATCCGAGATCCGAGATCCGAGATCCGAGATCCGAGATCCGAGATCCGAGATCCGAGATCCGAGATCCGAGATCCGAGATCCGAGATCCGAGATCCGAGATCCGAGATCCGAGATCCGAGATCCGAGATCCGAGATCCGAGATCCGAGATCCGAGATCCGAGATCCGAGATTCGAGATTCGAGATTCGAGATTCGAGATCCGAGATCCGAGATCCGAAATCCGAAATCCGAAATCCGAAATCCGAAATCCGAAATCCGAAATCCGAAATCCGACGAAATCCGACGAAATCCGAAATCCGAGATCCGAGACCCGAGATCCGAGATCCGAGATCCGAGATCCGAGATCCGAGATCCGAGATCCGAGATCCGAGATCCGAAATCCGAAATCCGAAATCCGAAATCCGAAATCCGAAATCCGAAATCCGAAATCCGAAATCCGAAATCCGAAATCCGAAATCCGAAATCCGAAATCCGAAATCCGAAATCCGAAATCCGAAATCCGAAATCCGAAATCCGAAATCCGAAATCCGAAATCCGAAATCCGAAATCCGAAATCCGAAATCCGAAATCCGAAATCCGAAATCCGAAATCCGAAATCCGAAATCCGAAATCCGAAATCCGAAATCCGAAATCCGAAATCCAAAATCCGAAATCCGAAATCCGAAATCCGAAATCCGAAATCCGACATCCGACATCCGAGATCCGAGATCCGAGATCCGAGATCCGAGATCCGAGATCCGAGATCCGAGATCCGAGATCCGAGATCCGAGATCCGAGATCCGAGATCCGAGATCCGAGATCCGAGATCCGAGATCCGAGATCCGAGATCCGAGATCCGAGATCCGAGATCCGAGATCCGAGATCCGAGATCCGAGATCCGAGATCCGAGATCCGAGATCCGAGATCCGAGATCCGAGATCCGAGATCCGAGATCCGAGATCCGAGATCCGAGATCCGAGATCCGAGATCCGAGATCCGAGATCCGAGATCCGAGATCCGAGATCCGAGATCCGAGATCCGAGATCCGAGATCCGAAATCCGAAATCCGAAATCCGAAATCCGAAATCCGACGAAATCCGAAATCCGACGAAATCCGAGATCCGAGATCCGAGATCCGAGATCCGAGACCCGAGACCCGAGATCCGAGATCCGAGATTCGAGATTCGAGATTCGAGATCCGAAATCCGAAATCCGAAATCCGAAATCCGAAATCCGAAATCCGAAATCCGAAATCCGAAATCCGAAATCCGAAATCCGAAATCCGAAATCCGAAATCCGAAATCCGAAATCCGAAATCCGAAATCCGAAATCCGAAATCCGAAATCCGAAATCCGAAATCCGAAATCCGAAATCCGAAATCCGAAATCCGAAATCCGAAATCCGAAATCCGAAATCCGAAATCCGAAATCCGAAATCCGAAATCCGAAATCCGAAATCCGAAATCCGAAATCCGAAATCCGAAATCCGAAATCCGAAATCCGAAATCCGAAATCCGAAATCCGAAATCCGAAATCCGAAATCCGAAATCCGAAATCCGAAATCCGAAATCCGAAATCCGAAATCCGAAATCCGAAATCCGAAATCCGAAATCCGAAATCCGAAATCCGAAATCCGAAATCCGAAATCCGAAATCCGAAATCCGAAATCCGAAATCCGAAATCCGCAATCCGAAATCCGAAATCCGAAATCCGAAATCCGAAATCCGAAATCCGAAATCCGAAATCCGAAATCCGAAATCCGAAATCCGAAATCCGAAATCCGAAATCCGAAATCCGAAATCCGAAATCCGAAATCCGACATCCGACATCCGAGATCCGAGATCCGAGATCCGAGATCCGAGATCCGAGATCCGAGATCCGAGATCCGAGATCCGAGATCCGAAATCCGAAATCCGAAATCCGAAATCCGAAATCCGAAATCCGAAATCCGAAATCCGAAATCCGAAATCCGAAATCCGAAATCCGAAATCCGAAATCCGAAATCCGAAATCCGAAATCCGAAATCCGAAATCCGAAATCCGAAATCCGAAATCCGAAATCCGAAATCCGAAATCCGAAATCCGAAATCCGAAATCCGAAATCCGAAATCCGAAATCCGAAATCCGAAATCCGAAATCCGAAATCCGAAATCCGAAATCCGAAATCCGAAATCCGAAATCCGAAATCCGAAATCCGAAATCCGAAATCCGAAATCCGAAATCCGAAATCCGAAATCCGAAATCCGAAATCCGAAATCCGAAATCCGAAATCCGAAATCCGAAATCCGAAATCCGAAATCCGAAATCCGAAATCCGAAATCCGAAATCCGAAATCCGAAATCCGCAATCCGAAATCCGAAATCCGAAATCCGAAATCCGAAATCCGAAATCCGAAATCCGAAATCCGAAATCCGAAATCCGAAATCCGAAATCCGAAATCCGAAATCCGAAATCCGAAATCCGAAATCCGAAATCCGAAATCCGAAATCCGAAATCCGAAATCCGAAATCCGAAATCCGACATCCGACATCCGACATCCGAGATCCGAGATCCGAGATCCGAGACCGAAATCCGAAATCCGAAATCCGACGAAATCCGAAATCCGACGAAATCCGAGATCCGAGATCCGAGATCCGAGACCCGAGACCCGAGATCCGAGATCCGAGATTCGAGATTCGAGATTCGAGATCCGAAATCCGAAATCCGAAATCCGAAATCCGAAATCCGAAATCCGAAATCCGAAATCCGAAATCCGAAATCCGAAATCCGAAATCCGAAATCCGAAATCCGAAATCCGAAATCCGAAATCCGAAATCCGAAATCCGAAATCCGAAATCCGAAATCCGAAATCCGAAATCCGAAATCCGAAATCCGAAATCCGAAATCCGAAATCCGAAATCCGAAATCCGAAATCCGAAATCCGAAATCCGAAATCCGAAATCCGAAATCCGAAATCCGAAATCCGAAATCCGAAATCCGAAATCCGAAATCCGAAATCCGAAATCCGAAATCCGAAATCCGAAATCCGAAATCCGAAATCCGAAATCCGAAATCCGAAATCCGAAATCCGAAATCCGAAATCCGAAATCCGAAATCCGAAATCCGAAATCCGAAATCCGAAATCCGAAATCCGAAATCCGAAATCCGAAATCCGAAATCCGAAATCCGAAATCCGAAATCCGAAATCCGAAATCCGAAATCCGAAATCCGAAATCCGAAATCCGAAATCCGAAATCCGAAATCCGAAATCCGAAATCCGAAATCCGAAATCCGAAATCCGAAATCCGAAATCCGAAATCCGAAATCCGAAATCCGAAATCCGAAATCCGAAATCCGAAATCCGAAATCCGAAATCCGAAATCCGAAATCCGAAATCCGAAATCCGAAATCCGAAATCCGAAATCCGAAATCCGAAATCCGAAATCCGAAATCCGAAATCCGAAATCCGAAATCCGAAATCCGAAATCCGAAATCCGAAATCCGAAATCCGAAATCCGAAATCCGAAATCCGAAATCCGAAATCCGAAATCCGAAATCCGAAATCCGAAATCCGAAATCCGAAATCCGAAATCCGAAATCCGAAATCCGAGATCCGAGATCCGACATCCGACATCCGAGATCCGAGATCCGAGATCCGAGATCCGAGATCCGAGATCCGAGATCCGAGATCCGAGATCCGAGATCCGAGATCCGAGATCCGAGATCCGAGATCCGAGATCCGAGATCCGAGATCCGAGATCCGAGATCCGAGATCCGAGATCCGAAATCCGAAATCCGAAATCCGAAATCCGAAATCCGAAATCCGAAATCCGAAATCCGAAATCCGAAATCCGAAATCCGAAATCCGAAATCCGAAATCCGAAATCCGAAATCCGAAATCCGAAATCCGAAATCCGAAATCCGAAATCCGAAATCCGAAATCCGAAATCCGAAATCCGAAATCCGAAATCCGAAATCCGAAATCCGAAATCCGAAATCCGAAATCCGAAATCCGAGATCCGAAATCCGAGATCCGACATCCGACATCCGACATCCGACATCCGAGATCCGAGATCCGAGATCCGAGATCCGAGATCCGAGATCCGAGATCCGAGATCCGAGATCCGAGATCCGAGATCCGAGATCCGAGATCCGAGATCCGAGATCCGAAATCCGAAATCCGAAATCCGAAATCCGAAATCCGAAATCCGAAATCCGAAATCCGAAATCCGAAATCCGAAATCCGAAATCCGAAATCCGAAATCCGAAATCCGAAATCCGAAATCCGAAATCCGAAATCCGAAATCCGAAATCCGAAATCCGAAATCCGAAATCCGAAATCCGAAATCCGAAATCCGAAATCCGAAATCCGAAATCCGAAATCCGAAATCCGAAATCCGAAATCCGAAATCCGAAATCCGAAATCCGAAATCCGAAATCCGAAATCCGAAATCCGAAATCCGAAATCCGAAATCCGAAATCCGAAATCCGAAATCCGAAATCCGAAATCCGAAATCCGAAATCCGAAATCCGAAATCCGAAATCCGAAATCCGAAATCCGAAATCCGAAATCCGAAATCCGAAATCCGAAATCCGAAATCCGAAATCCGAAATCCGAAATCCGAAATCCGAAATCCGAAATCCGAAATCCGAAATCCGAAATCCGAAATCCGAAATCCGAAATCCGAAATCCGAAATCCGAAATCCGAAATCCGAAATCCGAAATCCGAAATCCGAAATCCGAAATCCGAAATCCGAAATCCGAAATCCGAAATCCGAAATCCGAAATCCGAAATCCGAAATCCGAAATCCGAAATCCGAAATCCGAAATCCGAAATCCGAAATCCGAAATCCGAAATCCGAAATCCGAAATCCGACATCCGAGATCCGAGATCCGAGATCCGAGATCCGAGATCCGAGATGCGAGATCCGAGATCCGAGATCCGAGATCCGAGATCCGAGATCCGAGATCCGAGATCCGAGATCCGAGATCCGAGATCCGAGATCCGAGATCCGAGATCCGAGATCCGAGATCCGAGATCCGAGATCCGAGATCCGAGATCCGAGATCCGAGATCCGAGATCCGAGATCCGAGATCCGAGATCCGAGATCCGAGATCCGAGATCCGAGATCCGAGATCCGAGATCCGAGATCCGAGATCCGAGATCCGAGATCCGAGATCCGAGATCCGAGATCCGAGATCCGAGATCCGAGATCCGAGATCCGAGATCCGAGATCCGAGATCCGAGATCCGAGATCCGAGATCCGAGATCCGAGATCCGAGATCCGAGATCCGAGATCCGAGATCCGAGATCCGAGATCCGAGATCCGAAATCCGAAATCCGAAATCCGAAATCCGAAATCCGACGAAATCCGAAATCCGACGAAATCCGAGATCCGAGATCCGAGATCCGAGACCCGAGACCCGAGATCCGAGATCCGAGATTCGAGATTCGAGATTCGAGATCCGAAATCCGAAATCCGAAATCCGAAATCCGAAATCCGAAATCCGAAATCCGAAATCCGAAATCCGAAATCCGAAATCCGAAATCCGAAATCCGAAATCCGAAATCCGAAATCCGAAATCCGAAATCCGAAATCCGAAATCCGAAATCCGAAATCCGAAATCCGAAATCCGAAATCCGAAATCCGAAATCCGAAATCCGAAATCCGAAATCCGAAATCCGAAATCCGAAATCCGAAATCCGAAATCCGAAATCCGAAATCCGAAATCCGAAATCCGAAATCCGAAATCCGAAATCCGAAATCCGAAATCCGAAATCCGAAATCCGAAATCCGAAATCCGAAATCCGAAATCCGAAATCCGAAATCCGAAATCCGAAATCCGAAATCCGAAATCCGAAATCCGAAATCCGAAATCCGAAATCCGAAATCCGAAATCCGAAATCCGAAATCCGAAATCCGAAATCCGAAATCCGAAATCCGAAATCCGAAATCCGAAATCCGAAATCCGAAATCCGAAATCCGAAATCCGAAATCCGAAATCCGAAATCCGAAATCCGAAATCCGAAATCCGAAATCCGAAATCCGAAATCCGAAATCCGAAATCCGAAATCCGAAATCCGAAATCCGAAATCCGAAATCCGAAATCCGAAATCCGAAATCCGAAATCCGAAATCCGAAATCCGAAATCCGAAATCCGAAATCCGAAATCCGAAATCCGAAATCCGAAATCCGAAATCCGAAATCCGAAATCCGAAATCCGAAATCCGAAATCCGAAATCCGAAATCCGAAATCCGAAATCCGAAATCCGAAATCCGAAATCCGAAATCCGAAATCCGAAATCCGAGATCCGAGATCCGAGATCCGAGATCCGAGATCCGAGATCCGAGATCCGAGATCCGAGATCCGAGATCCGAGATCCGAGATCCGAGATCCGAGATCCGAGATCCGAGATCCGAGATCCGAGATCCGAGATCCGAAATCCGAAATCCGAAATCCGAAATCCGAAATCCGACGAAATCCGAAATCCGACGAAATCCGAGATCCGAGATCCGAGATCCGAGACCCGAGACCCGAGATCCGAGATCCGAGATTCGAGATTCGAGATTCGAGATCCGAAATCCGAAATCCGAAATCCGAAATCCGAAATCCGAAATCCGAAATCCGAAATCCGAAATCCGAAATCCGAAATCCGAAATCCGAAATCCGAAATCTGAAATCCGAAATCCGAAATCCGAAATCCGAAATCCGAAATCCGAAATCCGAAATCCGAAATCCGAAATCCGAAATCCGAAATCCGAAATCCGAAATCCGAAATCCGAAATCCGAAATCCGAAATCCGAAATCCGAAATCCGAAATCCGAAATCCGAAATCCGAAATCCGAAATCCGAAATCCGAAATCCGAAATCCGAAATCCGAAATCCGAAATCCGAAATCCGAAATCCGAAATCCGAAATCCGAAATCCGAAATCCGAAATCCGAAATCCGAAATCCGAAATCCGAAATCCGAAATCCGAAATCCGAAATCCGAAATCCGAAATCCGAAATCCGAAATCCGAAATCCGAAATCCGAAATCCGAAATCCGAAATCCGAAATCCGAAATCCGAAATCCGAAATCCGAAATCCGAAATCCGAAATCCGAAATCCGAAATCCGAAATCCGAAATCCGAAATCCGAAATCCGAAATCCGAAATCCGAAATCCGAAATCCGAAATCCGAAATCCGAAATCCGAAATCCGAAATCCGAAATCCGAAATCCGAAATCCGAAATCCGAAATCCGAAATCCGAAATCCGAAATCCGAAATCCGAAATCCGAAATCCGAAATCCGAAATCCGAAATCCGAAATCCGAAATCCGAAATCCGAAATCCGAAATCCGAAATCCGAAATCCGAAATCCGAAATCCGAAATCCGAAATCCGAAATCCGAAATCCGAGATCCGAGATCCGACATCCGACATCCGAGATCCGAGATCCGAGATCCGAGATCCGAGATCCGAGATCCGAGATCCGAGATCCGAGATCCGAGATCCGAGATCCGAGATCCGAGATCCGAGATCCGAGATCCGAGATCCGAGATCCGAGATCCGAGATCCGAGATCCGAGATCCGAGATCCGAGATCCGAGATCCGAGATCCGAAATCCGAAATCCGAAATCCGAAATCCGAAATCCGAAATCCGAAATCCGAAATCCGAAATCCGAAATCCGAAATCCGAAATCCGAAATCCGAAATCCGAAATCCGAAATCCGAAATCCGAAATCCGAAATCCGAAATCCGAAATCCGAAATCCGAAATCCGAAATCCGAAATCCGAAATCCGAAATCCGAAATCCGAGATCCGAAATCCGAGATCCGACATCCGACATCCGACATCCGAGATCCGAGATCCGAGATCCGAGATCCGAGATCCGAGATCCGAGATCCGAGATCCGAGATCCGAGATCCGAGATCCGAGATCCGAGATCCGAGATCCGAGATCCGAGATCCGAAATCCGAAATCCGAAATCCGAAATCCGAAATCCGAAATCCGAAATCCGAAATCCGAAATCCGAAATCCGAAATCCGAAATCCGAAATCCGAAATCCGAAATCCGAAATCCGAAATCCGAAATCCGAAATCCGAAATCCGAAATCCGAAATCCGAAATCCGAAATCCGAAATCCGAAATCCGAAATCCGAAATCCGAAATCCGAAATCCGAAATCCGAAATCCGAAATCCGAAATCCGAAATCCGAAATCCGAAATCCGAAATCCGAAATCCGAAATCCGAAATCCGAAATCCGAAATCCGAAATCCGAAATCCGAAATCCGAAATCCGAAATCCGAAATCCGAAATCCGAAATCCGAAATCCGAAATCCGAAATCCGAAATCCGAAATCCGAAATCCGAAATCCGAAATCCGAAATCCGAAATCCGAAATCCGAAATCCGAAATCCGAAATCCGAAATCCGACATCCGAGATCCGAGATCCGAGATCCGAGATCCGAGATCCGAGATCCGAGATCCGAGATGCGAGATCCGAGATCCGAGATCCGAGATCCGAGATCCGAGATCCGAGATCCGAGATCCGAGATCCGAGATCCGAGATCCGAGATCCGAGATCCGAGATCCGAGATCCGAGATCCGAGATCCGAGATCCGAGATCCGAGATCCGAGATCCGAGATCCGAGATCCGAGATCCGAGATCCGAGATCCGAGATCCGAGATCCGAGATCCGAGATCCGAGATCCGAGATCCGAGATCCGAGATCCGAGATCCGAGATCCGAGATCCGAGATCCGAGATCCGAGATCCGAGATCCGAGATCCGAGATCCGAGATCCGAGATCCGAGATCCGAGATCCGAGATCCGAGATCCGAGATCCGAGATCCGAGATCCGAGATCCGAGATCCGAGATCCGAGATCCGAGATCCGAGATCCGAGATCCGAGATCCGAGATCCGAGATCCGAGATCCGAGATCCGAGATCCGAGATCCGAGATCCGAGATCCGAGATCCGAGATCCGAGATCCGAGATCCGAGATCCGAGATCCGAGATCCGAGATCCGAGATCCGAGATCCGAGATCCGAGATCCGAGATCCGAGATCCGGGATCCGAGATCCGAAATCCGAAATCCGAAATCCGAAATCCGAAATCCGACGAAATCCGAAATCCGACGAAATCCGAGATCCGAGATCCGAGATCCGAGACCCGAGACCCGAGACCCGAGATCCGAGATCCGAGATTCGAGATTCGAGATTCGAGATTCGAGATCCGAAATCCGAAATCCGAAATCCGAAATCCGAAATCCGAAATCCGAAATCCGAAATCCGAAATCCGAAATCCGAAATCCGAAATCCGAAATCCGAAATCCGAAATCCGAAATCCGAAATCCGAAATCCGAAATCCGAAATCCGAAATCCGAAATCCGAAATCCGAAATCCGAAATCCGAAATCCGAAATCCGAAATCCGAAATCCGAAATCCGAAATCCGAAATCCGAAATCCGAAATCCGAAATCCGAAATCCGAAATCCGAAATCCGAAATCCGAAATCCGAAATCCGAAATCCGAAATCCGAAATCCGAAATCCGAAATCCGCAATCCGAAATCCGAAATCCGAAATCCGAAATCCGAAATCCGAAATCCGAGATCCGAGATCCGACATCCGACATCCGAGATCCGAGATCCGAGATCCGAGATCCGAGATCCGAGATCCGAGATCCGAGATCCGAGATCCGAGATCCGAGATCCGAGATCCGAGATCCGAGATCCGAGATCCGAGATCCGAGATCCGAGATCCGAGATCCGAGATCCGAGATCCGAGATCCGAAATCCGAAATCCGAAATCCGAAATCCGAAATCCGAAATCCGAAATCCGAAATCCGAAATCCGAAATCCGAAATCCGAAATCCGAAATCCGAAATCCGAAATCCGAAATCCGAAATCCGAAATCCGAAATCCGAAATCCGAAATCCGAAATCCGAAATCCGAAATCCGAAATCCGAAATCCGAAATCCGAGATCCGACATCCGACATCCGAGATCCGAGATCCGAGATCCGAGATCCGAGATCCGAGATCCGAGATCCGAGATCCGAGATCCGAGATCCGAGATCCGAGATCCGAAATCCGAAATCCGAAATCCGAAATCCGAAATCCGAAATCCGAAATCCGAAATCCGAAATCCGAAATCCGAAATCCGAAATCCGAAATCCGAAATCCGAAATCCGAAATCCGAAATCCGAAATCCGAAATCCGAAATCCGAAATCCGAAATCCGAAATCCGAAATCCGAATCCGAAATCCGAAATCCGAAATCCGAAATCCGAAATCCGAAATCCGAAATCCGAAATCCGAAATCCGAAATCCGAAATCCGAAATCCGAAATCCGAAATCCGAAATCCGAAATCCGAAATCCGAAATCCGAAATCCGAAATCCGAAATCCGAAATCCGAAATCCGAAATCCGAAATCCGAAATCCGAAATCCGAAATCCGAAATCCGAAATCCGAAATCCGAAATCCGAAATCCGAAATCCGAAATCCGAAATCCGAAATCCGAAATCCGAAATCCGAAATCCGAAATCCGAAATCCGAAATCCGAAATCCGAAATCCGAAATCCGAAATCCGAAATCCGAAATCCGAAATCCGAAATCCGAAATCCGAAATCCGAAATCCGAAATCCGAAATCCGAAATCCGAAATCCGAAATCCGAAATCCGAAATCCGAAATCCGAAATCCGAAATCCGAAATCCGAAATCCGAAATCCGAAATCCGAAATCCGAAATCCGACATCCGAAATCCGAGATCCGAGATCCGAGATCCGAGATCCGAGATCCGAGATCCGAGATCCGAGATCCGAGATCCGAGATCCGAGATCCGAGATCCGAGATCCGAGATCCGAGATCCGAGATCCGAGATCCGAGATCCGAGATCCGAGATCCGAGATCCGAGATCCGAGATCCGAGATCCGAGATCCGAGATCCGAGATCCGAGATCCGAGATCCGAGATCCGAGATCCGAGATCCGAGATCCGAGATCCGAGATCCGAGATCCGAGATCCGAGATCCGAGATCCGAGATCCGAGATCCGAGATCCGAGATCCGAGATCCGAGATCCGAGATCCGAGATCCGAGATCCGAGATCCGAGATCCGAGATCCGAGATCCGAGATCCGAGATCCGAGATCCGAGATCCGAGATCCGAGATCCGAGATCCGAGATCCGAGATCCGAGATCCGAGATCCGAGATCCGAGATCCGAGATCCGAGATCCGAGATCCGAGATCCGAGATCCGAGATCCGAGATCCGAGATCCGAGATCCGAGATCCGAGATCCGAGATCCGAGATCCGAGATCCGAAATCCGAAATCCGAAATCCGAAATCCGAAATCCGAAATCCGAAATCCGAAATCCGAAATCCGAGATCCGAGATCCGAGACCCGAGATCCGAGATCCGAGATCCGAGATCCGAGATCCGAGATCCGAGATCCGAGATCCGAGATCCGAGATCCGAGATCCGAATTCCGAAATCCGAAATCCGAAATCCGAAATCCGAAATCCGAAATCCGAAATCCGAAATCCGAAATCCGAAATCCGAAATCCGAAATCCGAAATCCGAAATCCGAAATCCGAAATCCGACGAAATCCGAAATCCGACGAAATCCGAGATCCGAGATCCGAGACCCGAGATCCGAGATCCGAGATCCGAGATCCGAGATCCGAAATCCGAAATCCGAAATCCGAAATCCGAAATCCGAAATCCGAAATCCGAAATCCGAAATCCGAAATCCGAAATCCGAAATCCGAAATCCGAAATCCGACGAAATCCGAAATCCGACGAAATCCGAGATCCGAGATCCGAGACCCGAGACCCGAGATCCGAAATCCGAAATCCGAAATCCGAAATCCGAAATCCGAAATCCGAAATCCGAAATCCGAAATCCGAAATCCGAAATCCGAAATCCGAAATCCGAAATCCGAAATCCGAAATCCGAAATCCGAAATCCGAAATCCGAAATCCGAAATCCGAAATCCGAAATCCGAAATCCGAAATCCGAAATCCGAAATCCGAAATCCGAAATCCGAAATCCGAAATCCGAAATCCGAAATCCGAAATCCGAAATCCGAAATCCGAAATCCGAAATCCGAAATCCGAAATCCGAAATCCGAAATCCGAAATCCGAAATCCGAAATCCGAAATCCGAAATCCGAAATCCGAAATCCGAAATCCGAAATCCGAAATCCGAAATCCGAAATCCGAAATCCGAAATCCGAAATCCGAAATCCGAAATCCGAAATCCGAAATCCGAAATCCGAAATCCGAAATCCGAAATCCGAAATCCGAAATCCGAAATCCGAAATCCGAAATCCGAAATCCGAAATCCGAAATCCGAAATCCGAAATCCGACGAAATCCAAAATCCGAAATCCGAAATCCGAAATCCGAAATCCGAGATCCGAAATCCGAAATCCGAAATCCGAAATCCGAAATCCGAAATCCGAGATCCGAGATCCGAGATCCGAGATCCAAAATCCGAAATCCGAAATCCGAAATCCGAGATCCGAGATCCGAGATCCGAGATCCGAGATCCGAGATCCGAGATCCGAGATCCGAGATCCGAGATCCGAGATCCGAGATCCGAGATCCGAGATCCGAGATCCGAGATCCGAGATCCGAGATCCGAGATCCGAGATCCGAGATCCGAGATCCGAGATCCGAGATCCGAGATCCGAGATCCGAGATCCGAGATCCGAGATCCGAGATCCGAGATTCGAGATTCGAGATTCGAGATTCGAGATTCGAGATTCGAGATTCGAGATCCGAGATCCGAAATCCGAAATCCGAAATCCGAAATCCGAAATCCGACGAAATCCGACGAAATCCGACGAAATCCGAAATCCGAGATCCGAGACCCGAGATCCGAGATCCGAGATCCGAGATCCGAGATCCGAGATCCGAAATCCGAAATCCGAAATCCGAAATCCGAAATCCGAAATCCGAAATCCGAAATCCGAAATCCGAAATCCGAAATCCGAAATCCGAAATCCGAAATCCGAAATCCGAAATCCGAAATCCGAAATCCGAAATCCGAAATCCGAAATCCGAAATCCGAAATCCGAAATCCGAAATCCGAAATCCGAAATCCGAAATCCGAAATCCGAAATCCGAAATCCGAAATCCGAAATCCGAAATCCGAAATCCGAAATCCAAAATCCGAAATCCGAAATCCGAAATCCGAAATCCGACATCCGACATCCGAGATCCGAGATCCGAGATCCGAGATCCGAGATCCGAGATCCGAGATCCGAGATCCGAGATCCGAGATCCGAGATCCGAGATCCGAGATCCGAGATCCGAGATCCGAGATCCGAGATCCGAGATCCGAGATCCGAGATCCGAGATCCGAGATCCGAGATCCGAGATCCGAGATCCGAGATCCGAGATCCGAGATCCGAGATCCGAGATCCGAGATCCGAGATCCGAGATCCGAGATCCGAGATCCGAGATCCGAGATCCGAGATCCGAGATCCGAGATCCGAGATCCGAGATCCGAGATCCGAGATCCGAAATCCGAAATCCGAAATCCGAAATCCGAAATCCGAAATCCGAAATCCGAAATCCGAAATCCGAAATCCGAAATCCGAAATCCGAAATCCGAAATCCGAAATCCGAAATCCGAAATCCGAAATCTGAAATCCGAAATCCGAAATCCGAAATCCGAAATCCGAAATCCGAAATCCGAAATCCGAAATCCGAAATCCGAAATCCGAAATCCGAAATCCGAAATCCGAAATCCGAAATCCGAAATCCGAAATCCGAAATCCGAAATCCGAAATCCGAAATCCGAAATCCGAAATCCGAAATCCGAAATCCGAAATCCGAAATCCGAAATCCGAAATCCGAAATCCGAAATCCGAAATCCGAAATCCGAAATCCGAAATCCGAAATCCGACGAAATCCGAAATCCGAAATCCGACGAAATCCGAAATCCGACGAAATCCGAAATTCGACGAAATCCGAGATCCGAGACCCGAGATCCGAGATCCGAGATCCGAGATCCGAGATCCGAGATCCGAGATCCGAGATCCGAGATCCGAGATCCGAAATCCGAAATCCGAAATCCGAAATCCGAAATCCGAAATCCGAAATCCGAAATCCGAAATCCGAAATCCGAAATCCGAAATCCGAAATCCGAAATCCGAAATCCGAAATCCGAAATCCGAAATCCCAAATCCCAAATCCCAAATCCCAAATCCCAAATCCCAAATCCCAAATCCCAAATCCCAAATCCGAAATCCGAAATCCGAAATCCGAAATCCGAAATCCGAAATCCGAAATCCGAAATCCGAAATCCGAAATCCGAAATCCGAAATCCGAAATCCGAAATCCGAAATCCGAAATCCGAAATCCGAAATCCGAAATCCGAAATCCGAAATCCGAAATCCGAAATCCGAAATCCGAAATCCGAAATCCGAAATCCGAAATCCGAAATCCGAAATCCGAAATCCGAAATCCGAAATCCGAAATCCGAAATCCGAGATCCGAGATCCGAGATCCGAGATCCGAGATCCGAGATCCGAGATCCGAGATCCGAGATCCGAGATCCGAGATCCGAGATCCGAGATCCGAGATCCGAGATCCGAGACCCGAGATCCGAGATCCGAGATCCGAGATCCGAGATCCGAGATCCGAAATCCGAAATCCGAAATCCGAAATCCGAAATCCGAAATCCGAAATCCGAAATCCGAAATCCGAAATCCGAAATCCGAAATCCGAAATCCGAAATCCGAAATCCGAAATCCGAAATCCGAAATCCGAAATCCGAAATCCGAAATCCGAAATCCGAAATCCGAAATCCGAAATCCGAAATCCGAAATCCGAAATCCGAAATCCGAAATCCGAAATCCGAAATCCGAAATCCGAAATCCGAAATCCGAAATCCGAAATCCGAAATCCGAGATCCGAGATCCGAGATCCGAGATCCGAGATCCGAGATCCGAGATCCGAGATCCGAGATCCGAGATCCGAGATCCGAGATCCGAGATCCGAGACCCGAGACCCGAGATCCGAGATCCGAGATCCGAGATCCGAGATCCGAGATCCGAGATCCGAGATCCGAGATCCGAGATCCGAGATCCGAGATCCGAGATCCGAGATCCGAGATCCGAGATCCGAGATCCGAGATCCGAGATCCGAGATCCGAGATCCGAGATCCGAGATCCGAGATCCGAGATCCGAGATCCGAGATCCGAGATCCGAGATCCGAGATCCGAGATCCGAGATCCGAGATCCGAGATCCGAGATCCGAGATCCGAGATCCGAGATCCGAGATCCGAGATCCGAGATCCGAGATCCGAGATCCGAGATCCGAGATCCGAGATCCGAGATCCGAGATCCGAGATCCGAGATCCGAGATCCGAGATCCGAGATCCGAGATCCGAGATCCGAGATCCGAGATCCGAGATCCGAGATCCGAGATCCGAGATCCGAGATCCGAGATCCGAGATCCGAGATCCGAGATCCGAGATCCGAGATCCGAGATCCGAGATCCGAGATCCGAGATCCGAGATCCGAGATCCGAGATCCGAGATCCGAGATCCGAGATCCGAGATCCGAGATCCGAGATCCGAGATCCGAGATCCGAGATCCGAGATCCGAGATCCGAGATCCGAGATCCGAGATCCGAGATCCGAGATCCGAGATCCGAGATCCGAAATCCGAAATCCGAAATCCGAAATCCGAAATCCGAAATCCGAAATCCGAGATCCGAGATCCGAGACCCGAGATCCGAGATCCGAGATCCGAGATCCGAGATCCGAGATCCGAGATCCGAGATCCGAGATCCGAGATCCGAGATCCGAGATCCGAGATCCGAAATCCGAAATCCGAAATCCGAAATCCGAAATCCGAAATCCGAAATCCGAAATCCGAAATCCGAAATCCGAAATCCGACGAAATCCGAAATCCGACGAAATCCGAGATCCGAGATCCGAGACCCGAGATCCGAGATCCGAGATCCGAGATCCGAGATCCGAGATCCGAAATCCGAAATCCGAAATCCGAAATCCGAAATCCGAAATCCGAAATCCGAAATCCGAAATCCGAAATCCGAAATCCGAAATCCGAAATCCGAAATCCGACGAAATCCGAAATCCGACGAAATCCGAGATCCGAGATCCGAGACCCGAGATCCGAAATCCGAAATCCGAAATCCGAAATCCGAAATCCGAAATCCGAAATCCGAAATCCGAAATCCGAAATCCGAAATCCGAAATCCGAAATCCGAAATCCGAAATCCGAAATCCGAAATCCGAAATCCGAAATCCGAAATCCGAAATCCGAAATCCGAAATCCGAAATCCGAAATCCGAAATCCGAAATCCGAAATCCGAAATCCGAAATCCGAAACCCGAAATCCGAAATCCGAAATCCGAAATCCGAAATCCGAAATCCGAAATCCGAAATCCGAAATCCGAAATCCGAAATCCGAAATCCGAAATCCGAAATCCGAAATCCGAAATCCGAAATCCGAAATCCGAAATCCGAAATCCGAAATCCGAAATCCGAAATCCGAAATCCGAAATCCGAAATCCGAAATCCGAAATCCGAAATCCGAAATCCGAAATCCGAAATCCGAAATCCGAAATCCGAAATCCGAAATCCGAAATCCGAAATCCGAAATCCGAAATCCGAAATCCGAAATCCGAAATCCGAAATCCGAAATCCGAAATCCGAAATCCGAAATCCGAAATCCGAAATCCGAAATCCGAAATCCGAAATCCGAAATCCGAAATCCGAAATCCGAAATCCGAAATCCGAAATCCGAAATCCGAAATCCGAAATCCGAAATCCGAAATCCGAAATCCGAAATCCGAAATCCGAAATCCGAAATCCGAAATCCGAAATCCGAAATCCGAAATCCGAAATCCGAAATCCGAAATCCGAAATCCGAAATCCGAAATCCGAAATCCGAAATCCGAAATCCGAAATCCGACGAAATCCGAAATCCGAAATCCGAAATCCGAAATCCGAGATCCGAAATCCGAAATCCGAAATCCGAAATCCGAAATCCGAAATCCGAAATCCGAGATCCGAGATCCGAGATCCGAGATCCAAAATCCGAAATCCGAAATCCGAAATCCGAGATCCGAGATCCGAGATCCGAGATCCGAGATCCGAGATCCGAGATCCGAGATCCGAGATCCGAGATCCGAGATCCGAGATCCGAGATCCGAGATCCGAGATCCGAGATCCGAGATCCGAGATCCGAGATCCGAGATCCGAGATCCGAGATCCGAGATCCGAGATCCGAGATCCGAGATCCGAGATCCGAGATCCGAGATCCGAGATCCGAGATCCGAGATTCGAGATTCGAGATTCGAGATTCGAGATTCGAGATTCGAGATCCGAGATCCGAAATCCGAAATCCGAAATCCGAAATCCGACGAAATCGAACGAAATCCGACAAAATCCGAAATCCGAGATCCGAGACCCGAGATCCGAGATCCGAGATCCGAGATCCGAGATCCGAGATCCGAGATCCGAAATCCGAAATCCGAAATCCGAAATCCGAAATCCGAAATCCGAAATCCGAAATCCGAAATCCGAAATCCGAAATCCGAAATCCGAAATCCGAAATCCGAAATCCGAAATCCGAAATCCGAAATCCGAAATCCGAAATCCGAAATCCGAAATCCGAAATCCGAAATCCGAAATCCGAAATCCGAAATCCGAAATCCGAAATCCGAAATCCGAAATCCGAAATCCGAAATCCGAAATCCGAAATCCGAAATCCGAAATCCGAAATCCGAAATCCGAAATCCGAAATCCGAAATCCGAAATCCGAAATCCGAAATCCGAAATCCGAAATCCGAAATCCGAAATCCGAAATCCGAAATCCGAAATCCGAAATCCGAAATCCGAAATCCGAAATCCGAAATCCGAAATCCGAAATCCGAAATCCGAAATCCGAAATCCGAAATCCGAAATCCGAAATCCGAAATCCGAAATCCGAAATCCGAAATCCGAAATCCGAAATCCGAAATCCGAAATCCGAAATCCGAAATCCGAAATCCGAAATCCGAAATCCGAAATCCGAAATCCGAAATCCGAAATCCGAAATCCGAAATCCGAAATCCGAAATCCGAAATCCGAAATCCGAAATCCGAAATCCGAAATCCGAAATCCGAAATCCGAAATCCGAAATCCGAAATCCGAAATCCGAAATCCGAAATCCGAAATCCGAAATCCGAAATCCGAAATCCGAAATCCGAAATCCGAAATCCGAAATCCGAAATCCGAAATCCGAAATCCGAAATCCGAAATCCGAAATCCGAAATCCGAAATCCGAAATCCGAAATCCGAAATCCGAAATCCGAAATCCGAAATCCGAAATCCGAAATCCGAAATCCGAAATCCGAAATCCGAAATCCGAAATCCGAGATCCGAAATCCGAAATCCGAGATCCGAGATCCGAGATCCGAGATCCGAGATCCGAGATCCGAGATCCGAGATCCGAGATCCGAGATCCGAGATCCGAGATCCGAGATCCGAGATCCGAGATCCGAGATCCGAGATCCGAGATCCGAGATCCGAGATCCGAGATCCGAGATCCGAGATCCGAGATCCGAGATCCGAGATCCGAGATCCGAGATCCGAGATCCGAGATCCGAGATCCGAGATCCGAGATCCGAGATCCGAGATCCGAGATCCGAGATCCGAGATCCGAGATCCGAGATCCGAGATCCGAGATCCGAGATCCGAGATCCGAGATCCGAGATCCGAGATCCGAGATCCGAGATCCGAGATCCGAGATCCGAGATCCGAGATCCGAGATCCGAGATCCGAGATCCGAGATCCGAGATCCGAGATCCGAGATCCGAGATCCGAGATCCGAGATCCGAGATCCGAGATCCGAGATCCGAGATCCGAGATCCGAGATCCGAGATCCGAAATCCGAAATCCGAAATCCGAAATCCGAAATCCGAAATCCGAAATCCGAAATCCGAAATCCGAAATCCGAGATCCGAGATCCGAGACCCGAGATCCGAGATCCGAGATCCGAGATCCGAGATCCGAGATCCGAGATCCGAGATCCGAGATCCGAGATCCGAGATCCGAGATCCGAAATCCGAAATCCGAAATCCGAAATCCGAAATCCGAAATCCGAAATCCGAAATCCGAAATCCGAAATTCGAAATCCGAAATCCGAAATCCGAAATCCGAAATCCGAAATCCGAAATCCGAAATCCGACGAAATCCGAAATCCGACGAAATCCGAGATCCGAGATCCGAGACCCGAGATCCGAGATCCGAGATCCGAGATCCGAGATCCGAAATCCGAAATCCGAAATCCGAAATCCGAAATCCGAAATCCGAAATCCGAAATCCGAAATCCGAAATCCGAAATCCGAAATCCGAAATCCGAAATCCGACGAAATCCGAAATCCGACGAAATCCGAGATCCGAGATCCGAGACCCGAGACCCGAGATCCGAAATCCGAAATCCGAAATCCGAAATCCGAAATCCGAAATCCGAAATCCGAAATCCGAAATCCGAAATCCGAAATCCGAAATCCGAAATCCGAAATCCGAAATCCGAAATCCGAAATCCGAAATCCGAAATCCGAAATCCGAAATCCGAAATCCGAAATCCGAAATCCGAAATCCGAAATCCGAAATCCGAAATCCGAAATCCGAAATCCGAAATCCGAAATCCGAAATCCGAAATCCGAAATCCGAAATCCGAAATCCGAAATCCGAAATCCGAAATCCGAAATCCGAAATCCGAAATCCGAAATCCGAAATCCGAAATCCGAAATCCGAAATCCGAAATCCGAAATCCGAAATCCGAAATCCGAAATCCGAAATCCGAAATCCGAAATCCGAAATCCGAAATCCGAAATCCGAAATCCGAAATCCGAAATCCGAAATCCGAAATCCGAAATCCGAAATCCGAAATCCGAAATCCGAAATCCGAAATCCGAAATCCGAAATCCGAAATCCGAAATCCGAAATCCGAAATCCGAAATCCGAAATCCGAAATCCGAAATCCGAAATCCGAAATCCGAAATCCGAAATCCGAAATCCGAAATCCGAAATCCGAAATCCGACGAAATCCGAAATCCGAAATCCGAAATCCGAAATCCGAAATCCGAGATCCGAAATCCGAAATCCGAAATCCGAAATCCGAAATCCGAAATCCGAAATCCGAGATCCGAGATCCGAGATCCGAGATCCAAAATCCGAAATCCGAAATCCGAAATCCGAGATCCGAGATCCGAGATCCGAGATCCGAGATCCGAGATCCGAGATCCGAGATCCGAGATCCGAGATCCGAGATCCGAGATCCGAGATCCGAGATCCGAGATCCGAGATCCGAGATCCGAGATCCGAGATCCGAGATCCGAGATCCGAGATCCGAGATCCGAGATCCGAGATCCGAGATCCGAGATCCGAGATCCGAGATCCGAGATCCGAGATCCGAGATCCGAGATTCGAGATTCGAGATTCGAGATTCGAGATTCGAGATTCGAGATTCGAGATTCGAGATCCGAGATCCGAAATCCGAAATCCGAAATCCGAAATCCGAAATCCGAAATCCGAAATCCGACGAAATCCGACGAAATCCGAAATCCGAAATCCGAAATCCGAAATCCGAAATCCGAAATCCGAAATCCGAAATCCGAAATCCGAAATCCGAAATCCGAAATCCGAAATCCGAAATCCGAAATCCGAAATCCGAAATCCGAAATCCGAAATCCGAAATCCGAAATCCGAAATCCGAAATCCGAAATCCGAAATCCGAAATCCGAAATCCGAAATCCGAAATCCGAAATCCGAAATCCGAAATCCGAAATCCGAAATCCGAAATCCGAAATCCGAAATCCGAAATCCGAAATCCGAAATCCGAGATCCGAGATCCGAGATCCGAGATCCAAAATCCGAAATCCGAAATCCGAAATCCGAGATCCGAGATCCGAGATCCGAGATCCGAGATCCGAGATCCGAGATCCGAGATCCGAGATCCGAGATCCGAGATCCGAGATCCGAGATCCGAGATCCGAGATCCGAGATCCGAGATCCGAGATCCGAGATCCGAGATCCGAGATCCGAGATCCGAGATCCGAGATCCGAGATCCGAGATCCGAGATCCGAGATCCGAGATCCGAGATCCGAGATCCGAGATCCGAGATCCGAGATTCGAGATTCGAGATTCGAGATTCGAGATTCGAGATTCGAGATTCGAGATTCGAGATCCGAGATCCGAAATCCGAAATCCGAAATCCGAAATCCGAAATCCGAAATCCGAAATCCGAAATCCGAGATC
The DNA here is from genome assembly GCA_935421215.2 of Melolontha melolontha. NCBI lineage: Eukaryota > Metazoa > Arthropoda > Insecta > Coleoptera > Scarabaeidae > Melolontha > Melolontha melolontha. The sequence goes on from CAKXYW020000018.1 coordinate 55,592, forward strand.
CGAGATCCGAGATCCGAGATCCAAAATCCGAAATCCGAAATCCGAAATCCGAGATCCGAGATCCGAGATCCGAGATCCGAGATCCGAGATCCGAGATCCGAGATCCGAGATCCGAGATCCGAGATCCGAGATCCGAGATCCGAGATCCGAGATCCGAGATCCGAGATCCGAGATCCGAGATCCGAGATCCGAGATCCGAGATCCGAGATCCGAGATCCGAGATCCGAGATCCGAGATCCGAGATCCGAGATCCGAGATCCGAGATCCGAGATCCGAGATCCGAGATCCGAGATCCGAGATCCGAGATTCGAGATTCGAGATTCGAGATTCGAGATTCGAGATTCGAGATTCGAGATCCGAGATCCGAGATCCGAGATCCGAGATCCGAGATCCGAGATCCGAGATCCGAGATCCGAGATCCGAGATTCGAGATTCGAGATTCGAGATTCGAGATTCGAGATTCGAGATTCGAGATTCGAGATCCGAAATCCGAAATCCGAAATCCGAAATCCGAGATCCGAGATCCGAGATCCGAGATCCAAAATCCGAAATCCGAAATCCGAAATCCGAGATCCGAGATCCGAGATCCGAGATCCGAGATCCGAGATCCGAGATCCGAGATCCGAAATCCGAAATCCGAAATCCGAAATCCGAAATCCGAAATCCGAAATCCGAAATCCGAAATCCGAAATCCGAAATCCGAGATCCGAGATCCGAGACCCGAGATCCGAGATCCGAGATCCGAGATCCGAGATCCGAGATCCGAGATCCGAGATCCGAGATCCGAGATCCGAGATCCGAGATCCGAGATCCGAAATCCGAAATCCGAAATCCGAAATCCGAAATCCGAAATCCGAAATCCGAAATCCGAAATCCGAAATCCGAAATCCGAAATCCGAAATCCGAAATCCGAAATCCGAAATCCGAAATCCGAAATCCGAAATCCGAAATCCGAAATCCGACGAATTCCGAAATCCGACGAAATCCGAGATCCGAGATCCGAGACCCGAGATCCGAGATCCGAGATCCGAGATCCGAGATCCGAAATCCGAAATCCGAAATCCGAAATCCGAAATCCGAAATCCGAAATCCGAAATCCGAAATCCGAAATCCGAAATCCGAAATCCGACGAAATCCGAAATCCGACGAAATCCGAGATCCGAGATCCGAGACCCGAGATCCGAAATCCGAAATCCGAAATCCGAAATCCGAAATCCGAAATCCGAAATCCGAAATCCGAAATCCGAAATCCGAAATCCGAAATCCGAAATCCGAAATCCGAAATCCGAAATCCGAAATCCGAAACCCGAAATCCGAAATCCGAAATCCGAAATCCGAAATCCGAAATCCGAAATCCGAAATCCGAAATCCGAAATCCGAAATCCGAAATCCGAAATCCGAAATCCGAAATCCGAAATCCGAAATCCGAAATCCGAAATCCGAAATCCGAAATCCGAAATCCGAAATCCGAAATCCGAAATCCGAAATCCGAAATCCGAAATCCGAAATCCGAAATCCGAAATCCGAAATCCGAAATCCGAAATCCGAAATCCGAAATCCGAAATCCGAAATCCGAAATCCGAAATCCGAAATCCGAAATCCGAAATCCGAAATCCGAAATCCGAAATCCGAAATCCGAAATCCGAAATCCGAAATCCGAAATCCGAAATCCGAAATCCGAAATCCGAAATCCGAAATCCGAAATCCGAAATCCGAAATCCGAAATCCGAAATCCGAAATCCGAAATCCGAAATCCGAAATCCGAAATCCGAAATCCGAAATCCGAAATCCGAAATCCGACGAAATCCGAAATCCGAAATCCGAAATCCGAAATCCGAAATCCGAAATCCGAGATCCGAAATCCGAAATCCGAAATCCGAAATCCGAAATCCGAGATCCGAGATCCGAGATCCGAGATCCGAGATCCGAGATCCGAGATCCGAGATCCAAAATCCGAAATCCGAAATCCGAAATCCGAGATCCGAGATCCGAGATCCGAGATCCGAGATCCGAGATCCGAGATCCGAGATCCGAGATCCGAGATCCGAGATCCGAGATCCGAGATCCGAGATCCGAGATCCGAGATCCGAGATCCGAGATCCGAGATCCGAGATCCGAGATCCGAGATCCGAGATCCGAGATCCGAGATCCGAGATCCGAGATCCGAGATCCGAGATCCGAGATCCGAGATCCGAGATCCGAGATCCGAGATTCGAGATTCGAGATTCGAGATTCGAGATTCGAGATTCGAGATCCGAGATCCGAAATCCGAAATCCGAAATCCGAAATCCGACGAAATACGACGAAATCCGACGAAATCCGAAATCCGAGATCCGAGACCCGAGATCCGAGATCCGAGATCCGAGATCCGAGATCCGAGATCCGAGATCCGAGATCCGAAATCCGAAATCCGAAATCCGAAATCCGAAATCCGAAATCCGAAATCCGAAATCCGAAATCCGAAATCCGAAATCCGAAATCCGAAATCCGAAATCCGAAATCCGAAATCCGAAATCCGAAATCCGAAATCCGAAATCCGAAATCCGAAATCCGAAATCCGAAATCCGAAATCCGAAATCCGAAATCCGAAATCCGAAATCCAAAATCCGAAATCCGAAATCCGAAATCCGACATCCGACATCCGAGATCCGAGATCCGAGATCCGAGATCCGAGATCCGAGATCCGAGATCCGAGATCCGAGATCCGAGATCCGAGATCCGAGATCCGAGATCCGAGATCCGAGATCCGAGATCCGAGATCCGAGATCCGAGATCCGAGATCCGAGATCCGAGATCCGAGATCCGAGATCCGAGATCCGAGATCCGAGATCCGAGATCCGAGATCCGAGATCCGAGATCCGAGATCCGAGATCCGAGATCCGAGATCCGAGATCCGAGATCCGAGATCCGAGATCCGAGATCCGAGATCCGAGATCCGAGATCCGAAATCCGAAATCCGAAACCCGAAATCCGAAATCCGAAATCCGAAATCCGAAATCCGAAATCCGAAATCCGAAATCCGAAATCCGAAATCCGAAATCCGAAATCCGAAATCCGAAATCCGAAATCCGAAATCCGAAATCCGAAATCCGAAATCCGAAATCCGAAATCCGAAATCCGAAATCCGAAATCCGAAATCCGAAATCCGAAATCCGAAATCCGAAATCCGAAATCCGAAATCCGAAATCCGAAATCCGAAATCCGAAATCCGAAATCCGAAATCCGAAATCCGAAATCCGAAATCCGAAATCCGAAATCCGAAATCCGACGAAATCCGAAATCCGAAATCCGACGAAATCCGAAATCCGACGAAATCCGAAATCCGAAATCCGAAATCCGAAATCCGAAATCCGAAATCCGAAATCCGAAATCCGAAATCCGAAATCCGAAATCCGAAATCCGAAATCCGAAATCCGAAATCCGAAATCCGAAATCCGAAATCCGAAATCCGAAATCCGAAATCCGAAATCCGACGAAATCCGAAATCCGAAATCCGACGAAATCCGAAATCCGACGAAATCCGAAATTCGACGAAATCCGAGATCCGAGACCCGAGATCCGAGATCCGAGATCCGAGATCCGAGATCCGAGATCCGAAATCCGAAATCCGAAATCCGAAATCCGAAATCCGAAATCCGAAATCCGAAATCCGAAATCCGAAATCCGAAATCCGAAATCCGAAATCCGAAATCCGAAATCCGAAATCCGAAATCCGAAATCCGAAATCCCAAATCCCAAATCCCAAATCCCAAATCCCAAATCCCAAATCCCAAATCCCAAATCCCAAATCCCAAATCCGAAATCCGAAATCCGAAATCCGAAATCCGAAATCCGAAATCCGAAATCCGAAATCCGAAATCCGAAATCCGAAATCCGAAATCCGAAATCCGAAATCCGAAATCCGAAATCCGAAATCCGAAATCCGAAATCCGAAATCCGAAATCCGAAATCCGAAATCCGAAATCCGAAATCCGAAATCCGAAATCCGAAATCCGAAATCCGAAATCCGAAATCCGAAATCCGAAATCCGAAATCCGAAATCCGAAATCCGAAATCCGAAATCCGAAATCCGAAATCCGAAATCCGAAATCCGAAATCCGAAATCCGAAATCCGAAATCCGAAATCCGAAATCCGAAATCCGAAATCCGAGATCCGAGATCCGAGATCCGAGATCCGAGATCCGAGATCCGAGATCCGAGATCCGAGATCCGAGATCCGAGATCCGAGATCCGAGATCCGAGATCCGAGATCCGAGATCCGAGATCCGAGATCCGAGATCCGAGATCCGAGATCCGAGATCCGAGATCCGAGATCCGAGATCCGAGATCCGAGATCCGAGATCCGAGATCCGAGATCCGAGATCCGAAATCCGAAATCCGAAATCCGAAATCCGAAATCCGAAATCCGAAATCCGAAATCCGAAATCCGAAATCCGAAATCCGAAATCCGAAATCCGAAATCCGAAATCCGAAATCCGAAATCCGAAATCCGAGATCCGAGATCCGAGACCCGAGATCCGAGATCCGAGATCCGAGATCCGAGATCCGAGATCCGAGATCCGAGATCCGAGATCCGAAATCCGAAATCCGAAATCCGAAATCCGAAATCCGAAATCCGAAATCCGAAATCCGAAATCCGAAATCCGAAATCCGAAATCCGAAATCCGAAATCCGAAATCCGAAATCCGAAATCCGAAATCCGAAATCCGAAATCCGAAATCCGAAATCCGAAATCCGAAATCCGAGATCCGAGATCCGAGATCCGAGATCCGAGATCCGAGATCCGAGATCCGAGATCCGAGATCCGAGATCCGAGATCCGAGATCCGAGATCCGAGATCCGAGATCCGAGATCCGAGATCCGAGATCCGAGATCCGAGATCCGAGATCCGAGATCCGAGATCCGAGATCCGAGATCCGAGATCCGAGATCCGAAATCCGAAATCCGAAATCCGAAATCCGAAATCCGAAATCCGAAATCCGAAATCCGAAATCCGAAATCCGAAATCCGAAATCCGAAATCCGAAATCCGAAATCCGAAATCCGAGATCCGAGATCCGAGACCCGAGATCCGAGATCCGAGATCCGAGATCCGAGATCCGAGATCCGAGATCCGAGATCCGAAATCCGAAATCCGAAATCCGAAATCCGAAATCCGAAATCCGAAATCCGAAATCCGAAATCCGAAATCCGAAATCCGAAATCCGAAATCCGACGAAATCCGAAATCCGACGAAATCCGAGATCCGAGATCCGAGACCCGAGATCCGAGATCCGAGATCCGAGATCCGAGATCCGAAATCCGAAATCCGAAATCCGAAATCCGAAATCCGAAATCCGAAATCCGAAATCCGAAATCCGAAATCCGAAATCCGAAATCCGAAATCCGAAATCCGAAATCCGAAATCCGAAATCCGAAATCCGAAATCCGAAATCCGAAATCCGAAATCCGAAATCCGAAATCCGAAATCCGAAATCCGAAATCCGAAATCCGAAATCCGAAATCCGAAATCCGAAATCCGAAATCCGAAATCCGAAATCCGAAATCCGAAATCCGAAATCCGAAATCCGAAATCCGAAATCCGAAATCCGAAATCCGAAATCCGAAATCCGAAATCCGAAATCCGAAATCCGAAATCCGAAATCCGAAATCCGAAATCCGAAATCCGAAATCCGAAATCCGAAATCCGAAATCCGAAATCCGAAATCCGAAATCCGAAATCCGACGAAATCCGAAATCCGACGAAATCCGAGATCCGAGATCCGAGACCCGAGATCCGAGATCCGAGATCCGAGATCCGAGATCCGAAATCCGAAATCCGAAATCCGAAATCCGAAATCCGAAATCCGAAATCCGAAATCCGAAATCCGAAATCCGAAATCCGAAATCCGAAATCCGAAATCCGAAATCCGAAATCCGAAATCCGAAATCCGAAATCCGAAATCCGAAATCCGAAATCCGAAATCCGAAATCCGAAATCCGAAATCCGAAATCCGAAATCCGAAATCCGAAATCCGAAATCCGAAATCCGAAATCCGAAATCCGAAATCCGAAATCCGAAATCCGAAATCCGAAATCCGAAATCCGAAATCCGAAATCCGAAATCCGAAATCCGAAATCCGAAATCCGAAATCCGAAATCCGAAATCCGAAATCCGAAATCCGAAATCCGAAATCCGAAATCCGAAATCCGAAATCCGAAATCCGAAATCCGAAATCCGAAATCCGAAATCCGAAATCCGAAATCCGAAATCCGAAATCCGAAATCCGAAATCCGAAATCCGAAATCCGAAATCCGAAATCCGAAATCCGAAATCCGAAATCCGAAATCCGAAATCCGAAATCCGAAATCCGAAATCCGAAATCCGAAATCCGAAATCCGAAATCCGAAATCCGAAATCCGAAATCCGAAATCCGAAATCCGAAATCCGAAATCCGAAATCCGACGAAATCCGACGAAATCCGAAATCCGAAATCCGAAATCCGAAATCCGAGATCCGAAATCCGAAATCCGAAATCCGAAATCCGAAATCCGAAATCCGAAATCCGAAATCCGAAATCCGAAATCCGAGATCCGAGATCCGAGATCCGAGATCCGAGATCCAAAATCCGAAATCCGAAATCCGAGATCCGAGATCCGAGATCCGAGATCCGAGATCCGAGATCCGAGATCCGAGATCCGAGATCCGAGATCCGAGATCCGAGATCCGAGATCCGAGATCCGAGATCCGAGATCCGAGATCCGAGATCCGAGATCCGAGATCCGAGATCCGAGATCCGAGATCCGAGATCCGAGATCCGAGATCCGAGATCCGAGATCCGAGATCCGAGATCCGAGATCCGAGATCCGAGATCCGAGATCCGAGATTCGAGATTCGAGATTCGAGATTCGAGATTCGAGATTCGAGATCCGAGATCCGAAATCCGAAATCCGAAATCCGAAATCCGAAATCCGAAATCCGAAATCCGAAATCCGAAATCCGAAATCCGAAATCCGAAATCCGAAATCCGAAATCCGACGAAATCCGACGAAATCCGACGAAATCCGAAATCCGAGATCCGAGACCCGAGATCCGAGATCCGAGATCCGAGATCCGAGATCCGATATCCGAGATCCGAGATCCGAGATCCGAGATCCGAAATCCGAAATCCGAAATCCGAAATTCGAAATCCAAAATCCGAAATCCGAAATCCGAAATCCGAAATCCGAAATCCGAAATCCGAAATCCGAAATCCGAAATCCGAAATCCAAAATCCGAAATCCGAAATCCGAAATCCGACATCCGACATCCGAGATCCGAGATCCGAGATCCGAGATCCGAGATCCGAGATCCGAGATCCGAGATCCGAGATCCGAGATCCGAGATCTGAGATCCGAGATCCGAGATCCGAGATCCGAGATCCGAGATCCGAGATCCGAGATCCGAGATCCGAGATCCGAGATCCGAGATCCGAGATCCGAGATCCGAGATCCGAGATCCGAGATCCGAGATCCGAGATCCGAGATCCGAGATCCGAGATCCGAGATCCGAGATCCGAGATCCGAGATCCGAGATCCGAGATCCGAGATCCGAGATCCGAGATCCGAGATCCGAGATCCGAGATCCGAGATCCGAGATCCGAGATCCGAGATCCGAGATCCGAGATCCGAGATCCGAGATCCGAGATCCGAGATCCGAGATCCGAGATCCGAGATCCGAGATCCGAGATCCGAGATCCGAGATCCGAGATCCGAGATCCGAGATCCGAGATCCGAGATCCGAGATCCGAGATCCGAGATCCGAGATCCGAGATCCGAGATCCGAGATCCGAGATCCGAGATCCGAAATCCGAAATCCGAAATCCGAAATCCGAAATCCGAAATCCGAAATCCGAAATCCGAAATCCGAAATCCGAAATCCGAAATCCGAAATCCGAAATCCGAAATCCGAAATCCGAAATCCGAAATCCGAAATCCGAAATCCGAAATCCGAAATCCGAAATCCGAAATCCGAAATCCGAAATCCGAAATCCGAAATCCGAAATCCGAAATCCGAAATCCGAAATCCGAAATCCGAAATCCGAAATCCGAAATCCGAAATCCGAAATCCGAAATCCGAAATCCGAAATCCGAAATCCGAAATCCGAAATCCGAAATCCGAAATCCGAAATCCGAAATCCGACGAAATCCGAAATCCGAAATCCGACGAAATCCGAAATCCGACGAAATCCGAAATTCGACGAAATCCGAGATCCGAGATCCGAGACCCGAGATCCGAGATCCGAGATCCGAGATCCGAGATCCGAAATCCGAAATCCGAAATCCGAAATCCGAAATCCGAAATCCGAAATCCGAAATCCGAAATCCGAAATCCGAAATCCGAAATCCGAAATCCGAAATCCGAAATCCGAAATCCGAAATCCGAAATCCGAAATCCGAAATCCCAAATCCCAAATCCCAAATCCCAAATCCCAAATCCCAAATCCCAAATCCCAAATCCCAAATCCGAAATCCCAAATCCCAAATCCGAAATCCGAAATCCGAAATCCGAAATCCGAAATCCGAAATCCGAAATCCGAAATCCGAAATCCGAAATCCGAAATCCGAAATCCGAAATCCGAAATCCGAAATCCGAAATCCGAAATCCGAAATCCGAAATCCGAAATCCGAAATCCGAAATCCGAAATCCGAAATCCGAAATCCGAAATCCGAAATCCGAAATCCGAAATCCGAAATCCGAAATCCGAAATCCGAAATCCGAAATCCGAAATCCGAAATCCGAAATCCGAAATCCGAAATCCGAAATCCGAAATCCGAAATCCGAAATCCGAAATCCGAAATCCGAAATCCGAGATCCGAGATCCGAGATCCGAGATCCGAGATCCGAGATCCGAGATCCGAGATCCGAGATCCGAGATCCGAGATCCGAGATCCGAGATCCGAGATCCGAGATCCGAGATCCGAGATCCGAGATCCGAGATCCGAGATCCGAGATCCGAGATCCGAGATCCGAGATCCGAGATCCGAGATCCGAGATCCGAGATCCGAGATCCGAGATCCGAGATCCGAGATCCGAGATCCGAGATCCGAGATCCGAGATCCGAGATCCGAGATCCGAGATCCGAGATCCGAGATCCGAGATCCGAGATCCGAGATCCGAGATCCGAGATCCGAGATCCGAGATCCGAGATCCGAAATCCGAAATCCGAAATCCGAAATCCGAAATCCGAAATCCGAAATCCGAAATCCGAAATCCGAAATCCGAAATCCGAAATCCGAAATCCGAAATCCGAAATCCGAAATCCGAAATCCGAAATCCGAAATCCGAAATCCGAAATCCGAAATCCGAAATCCGAAATCCGAAATCCGAAATCCGAAATCCGAAATCCGAAATCCGAAATCCGACGAAATCCGACGAAATCCGAAATCCGAAATCCGAAATCCGAGATCCGAAATCCGAAATCCGAAATCCGAAATCCGAAATCCGAAATCCGAAATCCGAAATCCGAAATCCGAAATCCGAGATCCGAGATCCGAGATCCGAGATCCGAGATCCAAAATCCGAAATCCGAAATCCGAGATCCGAGATCCGAGATCCGAGATCCGAGATCCGAGATCCGAGATCCGAGATCCGAGATCCGAGATCCGAGATCCGAGATCCGAGATCCGAGATCCGAGATCCGAGATCCGAGATCCGAGATCCGAGATCCGAGATCCGAGATCCGAGATCCGAGATCCGAGATCCGAGATCCGAGATCCGAGATCCGAGATCCGAGATCCGAGATCCGAGATCCGAGATCCGAGATCCGAGATCCGAGATTCGAGATTCGAGATTCGAGATTCGAGATTCGAGATTCGAGATCCGAGATCCGAAATCCGAAATCCGAAATCCGAAATCCGAAATCCGAAATCCGAAATCCGAAATCCGAAATCCGAAATCCGAAATCCGAAATCCGAAATCCGAAATCCGACGAAATCCGACGAAATCCGACGAAATCCGAAATCCGAGATCCGAGACCCGAGATCCGAGATCCGAGATCCGAGATCCGAGATCCGAGATCCGAGATCCGAGATCCGAGATCCGAGATCCGAAATCCGAAATCCGAAATCCGAAATTCGAAATCCAAAATCCGAAATCCGAAATCCGAAATCCGAAATCCGAAATCCGAAATCCGAAATCCGAAATCCGAAATCCGAAATCCAAAATCCGAAATCCGAAATCCGAAATCCGACATCCGACATCCGAGATCCGAGATCCGAGATCCGAGATCCGAGATCCGAGATCCGAGATCCGAGATCCGAGATCCGAGATCCGAGATCCGAGATCTGAGATCCGAGATCCGAGATCCGAGATCCGAGATCCGAGATCCGAGATCCGAGATCCGAGATCCGAGATCCGAGATCCGAGATCCGAGATCCGAGATCCGAGATCCGAGATCCGAGATCCGAGATCCGAGATCCGAGATCCGAGATCCGAGATCCGAGATCCGAGATCCGAGATCCGAGATCCGAGATCCGAGATCCGAGATCCGAGATCCGAGATCCGAGATCCGAGATCCGAGATCCGAGATCCGAGATCCGAGATCCGAGATCCGAGATCCGAGATCCGAGATCCGAGATCCGAGATCCGAGATCCGAGATCCGAGATCCGAGATCCGAGATCCGAGATCCGAGATCCGAGATCCGAGATCCGAGATCCGAGATCCGAGATCCGAAATCCGAAATCCGAAATCCGAAATCCGAAATCCGAAATCCGAAATCCGAAATCCGAAATCCGAAATCCGAAATCCGAAATCCGAAATCCGAAATCCGAAATCCGAAATCCGAAATCCGAAATCCGAAATCCGAAATCCGAAATCCGAAATCCGAAATCCGAAATCCGAAATCCGAAATCCGAAATCCGAAATCCGAAATCCGAAATCCGAAATCCGAAATCCGAAATCCGAAATCCGAAATCCGAAATCCGAAATCCGAAATCCGAAATCCGAAATCCGAAATCCGAAATCCGAAATCCGAAATCCGAAATCCGAAATCCGAAATCCGAAATCCGAAATCCGACGAAATCCGAAATCCGAAATCCGACGAAATCCGAAATCCGACGAAATCCGAAATTCGACGAAATCCGAGATCCGAGATCCGAGACCCGAGATCCGAGATCCGAGATCCGAGATCCGAGATCCGAAATCCGAAATCCGAAATCCGAAATCCGAAATCCGAAATCCGAAATCCGAAATCCGAAATCCGAAATCCGAAATCCGAAATCCGAAATCCGAAATCCGAAATCCGAAATCCGAAATCCGAAATCCGAAATCCGAAATCCCAAATCCCAAATCCCAAATCCCAAATCCCAAATCCCAAATCCCAAATCCCAAATCCCAAATCCGAAATCCCAAATCCCAAATCCGAAATCCGAAATCCGAAATCCGAAATCCGAAATCCGAAATCCGAAATCCGAAATCCGAAATCCGAAATCCGAAATCCGAAATCCGAAATCCGAAATCCGAAATCCGAAATCCGAAATCCGAAATCCGAAATCCGAAATCCGAAATCCGAAATCCGAAATCCGAAATCCGAAATCCGAAATCCGAAATCCGAAATCCGAAATCCGAAATCCGAAATCCGAAATCCGAAATCCGAAATCCGAAATCCGAAATCCGAAATCCGAAATCCGAAATCCGAAATCCGAAATCCGAAATCCGAAATCCGAAATCCGAAATCCGAAATCCGAGATCCGAGATCCGAGATCCGAGATCCGAGATCCGAGATCCGAGATCCGAGATCCGAGATCCGAGATCCGAGATCCGAGATCCGAGATCCGAGATCCGAGATCCGAGATCCGAGATCCGAGATCCGAGATCCGAGATCCGAGATCCGAGATCCGAGATCCGAGATCCGAGATCCGAGATCCGAGATCCGAGATCCGAGATCCGAGATCCGAGATCCGAGATCCGAGATCCGAGATCCGAGATCCGAGATCCGAGATCCGAGATCCGAGATCCGAGATCCGAGATCCGAGATCCGAGATCCGAGATCCGAGATCCGAGATCCGAGATCCGAGATCCGAGATCCGAGATCCGAAATCCGAAATCCGAAATCCGAAATCCGAAATCCGAAATCCGAAATCCGAAATCCGAAATCCGAAATCCGAAATCCGAAATCCGAAATCCGAAATCCGAAATCCGAAATCCGAAATCCGAAATCCGAAATCCGAAATCCGAAATCCGAAATCCGAAATCCGAAATCCGAAATCCGAAATCCGAAATCCGAAATCCGAAATCCGACGAAATCCGACGTCCGACGAAATCCGAAATCCGAAATCCGAAATCCGAGATCCGAAATCCGAAATCCGAAATCCGAAATCCGAAATCCGAAATCCGAAATCCGAAATCCGAAATCCGAAATCCGAAATCCGAGATCCGAGATCCGAGATCCGAGATCCGAGATCCAAAATCCGAAATCCGAAATCCGAGATCCGAGATCCGAGATCCGAGATCCGAGATCCGAGATCCGAGATCCGAGATCCGAGATCCGAGATCCGAGATCCGAGATCCGAGATCCGAGATCCGAGATCCGAGATCCGAGATCCGAGATCCGAGATCCGAGATCCGAGATCCGAGATCCGAGATCCGAGATCCGAGATCCGAGATCCGAGATCCGAGATCCGAGATCCGAGATCCGAGATCCGAGATCCGAGATCCGAGATCCGAGATCCGAGATCCGAGATTCGAGATTCGAGATTCGAGATTCGAGATCCGAGATCCGAAATCCGAAATCCGAAATCCGAAATCCGAAATCCGAAATCCGAAATCCGAAATCCGAAATCCGAAATCCGAAATCCGAAATCCGACGAAATCCGACGAAATCCGACGAAATCCGAAATCCGAGATCCGAGACCCGAGATCCGAGATCCGAGATCCGAGATCCGAGATCCGAGATCCGAGATCCGAGATCCGAGATCCGAGATCCGAAATCCGAAATCCGAAATCCGAAATTCGAAATCCAAAATCCGAAATCCGAAATCCGAAATCCGAAATCCGAAATCCGAAATCCGAAATCCGAAATCCGAAATCCGAAATCCAAAATCCGAAATCCGAAATCCGAAATCCGACATCCGACATCCGAGATCCGAGATCCGAGATCCGAGATCCGAGATCCGAGATCCGAGATCCGAGATCCGAGATCCGAGATCCGAGATCCGAGATCTGAGATCCGAGATCCGAGATCCGAGATCCGAGATCCGAGATCCGAGATCCGAGATCCGAGATCCGAGATCCGAGATCCGAGATCCGAGATCCGAGATCCGAGATCCGAGATCCGAGATCCGAGATCCGAGATCCGAGATCCGAGATCCGAGATCCGAGATCCGAGATCCGAGATCCGAGATCCGAGATCCGAGATCCGAGATCCGAGATCCGAGATCCGAGATCCGAGATCCGAGATCCGAGATCCGAGATCCGAGATCCGAGATCCGAGATCCGAGATCCGAGATCCGAGATCCGAGATCCGAGATCCGAGATCCGAGATCCGAGATCCGAGATCCGAGATCCGAGATCCGAGATCCGAGATCCGAGATCCGAGATCCGAGATCCGAGATCCGAGATCCGAGATCCGAGATCCGAGATCCGAGATCCGAGATCCGAGATCCGAGATCCGAGATCCGAGATCCGAGATCCGAGATCCGAAATCCGAAATCCGAAATCCGAAATCCGAAATCCGAAATCCGAAATCCGAAATCCGAAATCCGAAATCCGAAATCCGAAATCCGAAATCCGAAATCCGAAATCCGAAATCCGAAATCCGAAATCCGAAATCCGAAATCCGAAATCCGAAATCCGAAATCCGAAATCCGAAATCCGAAATCCGAAATCCGAAATCCGAAATCCGAAATCCGAAATCCGAAATCCGAAATCCGAAATCCGAAATCCGAAATCCGAAATCCGAAATCCGAAATCCGAAATCCGAAATCCGAAATCCGAAATCCGAAATCCGAAATCCGAAATCCGAAATCCGAAATCCGAAATCCGAAATCCGAAATCCGAAATCCGACGAAATCCGAAATCCGAAATCCGACGAAATCCGAAATCCGACGAAATCCGAAATTCGACGAAATCCGAGATCCGAGATCCGAGACCCGAGATCCGAGATCCGAGATCCGAGATCCGAGATCCGAAATCCGAAATCCGAAATCCGAAATCCGAAATCCGAAATCCGAAATCCGAAATCCGAAATCCGAAATCCGAAATCCGAAATCCGAAATCCGAAATCCGAAATCCGAAATCCGAAATCCGAAATCCGAAATCCGAAATCCCAAATCCCAAATCCCAAATCCCAAATCCCAAATCCCAAATCCCAAATCCCAAATCCCAAATCCGAAATCCCAAATCCCAAATCCGAAATCCGAAATCCGAAATCCGAAATCCGAAATCCGAAATCCGAAATCCGAAATCCGAAATCCGAAATCCGAAATCCGAAATCCGAAATCCGAAATCCGAAATCCGAAATCCGAAATCCGAAATCCGAAATCCGAAATCCGAAATCCGAAATCCGAAATCCGAAATCCGAAATCCGAAATCCGAAATCCGAAATCCGAAATCCGAAATCCGAAATCCGAAATCCGAAATCCGAAATCCGAAATCCGAAATCCGAAATCCGAAATCCGAAATCCGAAATCCGAAATCCGAAATCCGAAATCCGAAATCCGAAATCCGAAATCCGAAATCCGAGATCCGAGATCCGAGATCCGAGATCCGAGATCCGAGATCCGAGATCCGAGATCCGAGATCCGAGATCCGAGATCCGAGATCCGAGATCCGAGATCCGAGATCCGAGATCCGAGATCCGAGATCCGAGATCCGAGATCCGAGATCCGAGATCCGAGATCCGAGATCCGAGATCCGAGATCCGAGATCCGAGATCCGAGATCCGAGATCCGAGATCCGAGATCCGAGATCCGAGATCCGAGATCCGAGATCCGAGATCCGAGATCCGAGATCCGAGATCCGAGATCCGAGATCCGAGATCCGAGATCCGAGATCCGAGATCCGAGATCCGAGATCCGAGATCCGAGATCCGAGATCCGAGATCCGAGATCCGAGATCCGAGATCCGAGATCCGAAATCCGAAATCCGAAATCCGAAATCCGAAATCCGAAATCCGAAATCCGAAACCCGAAATCCGAAATCCGAAATCCGAAATCCGAAATCCGAAATCCGAAATCCGAAATCCGAAATCCGAAATCCGAAATCCGAAATCCGAAATCCGAAATCCGAAATCCGAAATCCGAAATCCGAAATCCGAAATCCGAAATCCGAAATCCGAAATCCGAAATCCGAAATCCGAAATCCGAAATCCGAAATCCGAAATCCGAAATCCGAAATCCGAAATCCGAAATCCGAAATCCGAAATCCGAAATCCGAAATCCGAAATCCGACGAAATCCGAAATTCGACGAAATACGAGATCCGAGATCCGAGACCCGAGATCCGAGATCCGAAATCCGAAATCCGAAATCCGAAATCCGAAATCCGAAATCCGAAATCCGAAATCCGAAATCCGAAATCCGAAATCCGAAATCCGAAATCCGAAATCCGAAATCCGAAATCCGAAATCCGAAATCCGAAATCCGAAATCCGAAATCCGAAATCCGAAATCCGAAATCCGAAATCCGAAATCCGAAATCCGAAATCCGAAATCCGAAATCCGAAATCCGAAATCCGAAATCCGAAATCCGAAATCCGAAATCCGAAATCCGAAATCCGAAATCCGAAATCCGAAATCCGAAATCCGAAATCCGAAATCCGAAATCCGAAATCCGAAATCCGAAATCCGAAATCCGAAATCCGAAATCCGAAATCCGAAATCCGACGAAATCCGAAATCCGAAATCCGACGAAATCCGAAATCCGACGAAATCCGAAATTCGACGAAATCCGAGATCCGAGATCCGAGACCCGAGATCCGAGATCCGAGATCCGAGATCCGAGATCCGAAATCCGAAATCCGAAATCCGAAATCCGAAATCCGAAATCCGAAATCCGAAATCCGAAATCCGAAATCCGAAATCCGAAATCCGAAATCCGAAATCCGAAATCCGAAATCCGAAATCCGAAATCCCAAATCCCAAATCCCAAATCCCAAATCCCAAATCCCAAATCCCAAATCCCAAATCCCAAATCCCAAATCCCAAATCCGAAATCCCAAATCCCAAATCCGAAATCCGAAATCCGAAATCCGAAATCCGAAATCCGAAATCCGAAATCCGAAATCCGAAATCCGAAATCCGAAATCCGAAATCCGAAATCCGAAATCCGAAATCCGAAATCCGAAATCCGAAATCCGAAATCCGAAATCCGAAATCCGAAATCCGAAATCCGAAATCCGAAATCCGAAATCCGAAATCCGAAATCCGAAATCCGAAATCCGAAATCCGAAATCCGAAATCCGAAATCCGAAATCCGAAATCCGAAATCCGAAATCCGAAATCCGAAATCCGAAATCCGAAATCCGAAATCCGAAATCCGAAATCCGAAATCCGAAATCCGAAATCCGAAATCCGAAATCCGAAATCCGAAATCCGAAATCCGAAATCCGAAATCCGAAATCCGAAATCCGAAATCCGAAATCCGAAATCCGAAATCCGAAATCCGAAATCCGACGAAATCCGAAATCCGAAATCCGACGAAATCCGAAATCCGACGAAATCCGAAATTCGACGAAATCCGAGATCCGAGATCCGAGACCCGAGATCCGAGATCCGAGATCCGAGATCCGAGATCCGAAATCCGAAATCCGAAATCCGAAATCCGAAATCCGAAATCCGAAATCCGAAATCCGAAATCCGAAATCCGAAATCCGAAATCCGAAATCCGAAATCCGAAATCCGAAATCCGAAATCCGAAATCCGAAATCCCAAATCCCAAATCCCAAATCCCAAATCCCAAATCCCAAATCCCAAATCCCAAATCCCAAATCCCAAATCCCAAATCCCAAATCCGAAATCCCAAATCCCAAATCCGAAATCCGAAATCCGAAATCCGAAATCCGAAATCCGAAATCCGAAATCCGAAATCCGAAATCCGAAATCCGAAATCCGAAATCCGAAATCCGAAATCCGAAATCCGAAATCCGAAATCCGAAATCCGAAATCCGAAATCCGAAATCCGAAATCCGAAATCCGAAATCCGAAATCCGAAATCCGAAATCCGAAATCCGAAATCCGAAATCCGAAATCCGAAATCCGAAATCCGAAATCCGAAATCCGAATTCCGAATTCCGAAATCCGAAATCCGAAATCCGAAATCCGAAATCCGAAATCCGAAATCCGAAATCCGAAATCCGAAATCCGAAATCCGAAATCCGAAATCCGAAATCCGAAATCCGAAATCCGAAATCCGAAATCCGAAATCCGAAATCCGAAATCCGAAATCCGAAATCCGAAATCCGAGATCCGAGATCCGAGATCCGAGATCCGAGATCCGAGATCCGAGATCCGAGATCCGAGATCCGAGATCCGAGATCCGAGATCCGAGATCCGAGATCCGAGATCCGAGATCCGAGATCCGAGATCCGAGATCCGAGATCCGAGATCCGAGATCCGAGATCCGAGATCCGAGATCCGAGATCCGAGATCCGAGATCCGAGATCCGAGATCCGAGATCCGAGATCCGAGATCCGAGATCCGAGATCCGAGATCCGAGATCCGAGATCCGAGATCCGAGATCCGAGATCCGAGATCCGAGATCCGAGATCCGAGATCCGAGATCCGAGATCCGAGATCCGAGATCCGAGATCCGAGATCCGAGATCCGAGATCCGAGATCCGAGATCCGAGATCCGAGATCCGAGATCCGAGATCCGAGATCCGAGATCCGAGATCCGAGATCCGAGATCCGAGATCCGAGATCCGAGATCCGAGATCCGAGATCCGAGATCCGAGATCCGAGATCCGAAATCCGAAATCCGAAATCCGAAATCCGAAATCCGAAATCCGAAATCCGAAATCCGAAATCCGAAATCCGAAATCCGAAATCCGAAATCCGAAATCCGAAATCCGAAATCCGAAATCCGAAATCCGAAATCCGAAATCCGAAATCCGAAATCCGAAATCCGAAATCCGAAATCCGAAATCCGAAATCCGAAATCCGAAATCCGAAATCCGAAATCCGAAATCCGAAATCCGAAATCCGAAATCCGAAATCCGACGAAATCCGAAATCCGAAATCCGAAATCCGAAATCCGAAATCCGAGATCCGAAATCCGAAATCCGAAATCCGAAATCCGAAATCCGAAATCCGAGATCCGAGATCCGAGATCCGAGATCCAAAATCCGAAATCCGAAATCCGAAATCCGAGATCCGAGATCCGAGATCCGAGATCCGAGATCCGAGACCCGAGATCCGAGATCCGAGATCCGAGATCCGAGATCCGAGATCCGAGATCCGAGATCCGAGATTCGAGATTCGAGATTCGAGATTCGAGATCCGAAATCCGAAATCCGAAATCCGAAATCCGAAATCCGAAATCCGAAATCCGAAATCCGAAATCCGAAATCCGAAATCCGAAATCCGAAATCCGAAATCCGAAATCCGAAATCCGAAATCCGAAATCCGAAATCCGAAATCCGAAATCCGAAATCCGAAATCCGAAATCCGAAATCCGAAATCCGAAATCCGAAATCCGAAATCCGAAATCCGAAATCCGAAATCCGAAATCCGAAATCCGAAATCCGAAATCCGAAATCCGAAATCCGAAATCCGAAATCCGAAATCCGAAATCCGAAATCCGAAATCCGAAATCCGAAATCCGAAATCCGAAATCCGAAATCCGAAATCCGAAATCCGAAATCCGAAATCCGAAATCCGAAATCCGAAATCCGAAATCCGAAATCCGACGAAATCCGAAATCCGAGATCCGAGATCCGAGACCCGAGATCCGAGATCCGAGATCCGAGATCCGAAATCCGAAATCCGAAATCCGAAATCCGAAATCCGAAATCCGAAATCCGAAATCCGAAATCCGAAATCCGAAATCCGAAATCCGAAATCCTAAATCCTAAATCCGAAATCCGAAATCCGAAATCCGAAATCCGAAATCCGAAATCCGAAATCCGAAATCCGAAATCCGAAATCCGAAATCCGAAATCCGAAATCCGAAATCCGAAATCCGAAATCCGAAATCCGAAATCCGAAATCCGAAATCCGAAATCCGAAATCCGAAATCCGAAATCCGAAATCCGAAATCCGAAATCCGAAATCCGAAATCCGAAATCCGAAATCCGAAATCCGAAATCCGAAATCCGAAATCCGAAATCCGAAATCCGAAATCCGAAATCCGAAATCCGAAATCCGAAATCCGAAATCCGAAATCCGAAATCCGAAATCCGAAATCCGACGAAATCCGAAATCCGAGATCCGAGATCCGAGACCCGAGATCCGAGATCCGAGATCCGAAATCCGAAATCCGAAATCCGAAATCCGAAATCCGAAATCCGAAATCCGAAATCCGAAATCCGAAATCCGAAATCCGAAATCCGACATCCGAGATCCGAAATCCGAGATCCGAGATCCGAGATCCGAGATCCGAGATCCGAGATCCGAGATCGGAGATCCGAGATCCGAGATCCGAGATCCGAGATCCGAGATCCGAGATCCGAGATCCGAGATCCGAGATCCGAGATCCGAGATCCGAAATCCGAAATCCGAAATCCGAAATCCGAAATCCGAAATCCGAAATCCGAAATCCGAAATCCGAAATCCGAAATCCGAAATCCGAAATCCGAAATCCGAAATCCGAAATCCGAAATCCGAAATCCGAAATCCGAAATCCGAAATCCGAAATCCGAAATCCGAAATCCGAAATCCGAAATCCGAAATCCGAAATCCGAAATCCGAAATCCGAAATCCGAAATCCGAAATCCGAAATCCGAAATCCGAAATCCGAAATCCGAAATCCGAAATCCGAAATCCGAAATCCGAAATCCGAAATCCGAAATCCGAAATCCGAAATCCGAAATCCGAAATCCGAAATCCGAAATCCGAAATCCGAAATCCGAAATCCGAAATCCGAAATCCGAAATCCGAAATCCGAAATCCGAAATCCGAAATCCGAAATCCGAAATCCGAAATCCGAAATCCGAAATCCGAAATCCGAAATCCGAAATCCGAAATCCGAAATCCGAAATCCGAAATCCGAAATCCGAAATCCGAAATCCGAAATCCGAAATCCGAAATCCGAAATCCGAAATCCGAAATCCGAAATCCGAAATCCGAAATCCGAAATCCGAAATCCGAAATCCGAAATCCGACGAAATCCGAAATCCGAGATCCGAGATCCGAGACCCGAGATCCGAGATCCGAGATCCGAAATCCGAAATCCGAAATCCGAAATCCGAAATCCGAAATCCGAAATCCGAAATCCGAAATCCGAAATCCGACATCCGAGATCCGAAATCCGAGATCCGAGATCCGAGATCCGAGATCCGAGATCCGAGATCCGAGATCGGAGATCCGAGATCCGAGATCCGAGATCCGAGATCCGAGATCCGAGATCCGAGATCCGAGATCCGAGATCCGAGATCCGAAATCCGAAATCCGAAATCCGAAATCCGAAATCCGAAATCCGAAATCCGAAATCCGAAATCCGAAATCCGAAATCCGAAATCCGAAATCCGAAATCCGAAATCCGAAATCCGAAATCCGAAATCCGAAATCCGAAATCCGAAATCCGAAATCCGAAATCCGAAATCCGAAATCCGAAATCCGAAATCCGAAATCCGAAATCCGAAATCCGAAATCCGAAATCCGAAATCCGAAATCCGAAATCCGAAATCCGAAATCCGAAATCCGAAATCCGAAATCCGAAATCCGAAATCCGAAATCCGAAATCCGAAATCCGAAATCCGAAATCCGAAATCCGAAATCCGAAATCCGAAATCCGAAATCCGAAATCCGAAATCCGAAATCCGAAATCCGAAATCCGAAATCCGAAATCCGAAATCCGAAATCCGAAATCCGAAATCCGAAATCCGAAATCCGAAATCCGAAATCCGAAATCCGAAATCCGAAATCCGAAATCCGAAATCCGAAATCCGAAATCCGAAATCCGAAATCCGAAATCCGAAATCCGAAATCCGAAATCCGAAATCCGAAATCCGAAATCCGAAATCCGAAATCCGAAATCCGAAATCCGAAATCCGAAATCCGAAATCCGAAATCCGAAATCCGACATCCGAGATCCGAGATCCGAGATCCGAGATCCGAGATCCGAAATCCGAAATCCGAAATCCGAAATCCGACGAAATCCGAAATCCGAAATCCGACGAAATCCGAAATCCGACGAAATCCGAAATCCGACGAAATCCGAGATCCGAGATCCGAGACCCGAGATCCGAGATCCGAGATCCGAGATCCGAGATCCGAGATCCGAGATCCGAAATCCGAAATCCGAAATCCGAAATCCGAAATCCGAAATCCGAAATCCGAAATCCGAAATCCGAAATCCGAAATCCGAAATCCGAAATCCGAAATCCGAAATCCGAAATCCGAAATCCCAAATCCCAAATCCCAAATCCCAAATCCCAAATCCCAAATCCCAAATCCCAAATCCCAAATCCCAAATCCGAAATCCCAAATCCCAAATCCGAAATCCGAAATCCGAAATCCGAAATCCGAAATCCGAAATCCGAAATCCGAAATCCGAAATCCGAAATCCGAAATCCGAAATCCGAAATCCGAAATCCGAAATCCGAAATCCGAAATCCGAAATCCGAAATCCGAAATCCGAAATCCGAAATCCGAAATCCGAAATCCGAAATCCGAAATCCGAAATCCGAAATCCGAAATCCGAAATCCGAAATCCGAAATCCGAAATCCGAAATCCGAAATCCGAAATCCGAAATCCGAAATCCGAAATCCGAAATCCGAAATCCGAAATCCGAAATCCGAAATCCGAAATCCGAAATCCGAAATCCGAAATCCGAAATCCGAAATCCGAAATCCGAAATCCGAAATCCGAGATCCGAAATCCGAAATCCGAAATCCGAAATCCGAAATCCGAAATCCGAAATCCGAAATCCGAAATCCGAAATCCGAAATCCGAAATCCGAAATCCGAAATCCGAAATCCGACGAAATCCGAAATCCGACGAAATCCGAAATCCGAAATCCGACGAAATCCGAAATCCGACGAAATCCGAGATCCGAGACCCGAGATCCGAGATCCGAGATCCGAGATCCGAGATCCGAGATCCGAGATCCGAGATCCGAGATCCGAAATCCGAAATCCGAAATCCGAAATCCGAAATCCGAAATCCGAAATCCGAAATCCGAAATCCGAAATCCGAAATCCGAAATCCGAAATCCGAAATCCGAAATCCGAAATCCGAAATCCGAAATCCCAAATCCCAAATCCCAAATCCCAAATCCCAAATCCCAAATCCCAAATCCCAAATCCCAAATCCCAAATCCCAAATCCCAAATCCCACTATTATTATTTTGAAAATCGAAATCTCAAATTAAATGACGGATTAACCACATTAGATGCGGCTGTTAATAATTTGAAAAGTATTCCAAGTGACTTCGGATGTGGCCTTCGGCAAAAGTTTGAAGCAATTCTTAATAGAAATCCAGATTTAATTACATTGCAGCAATTATGTATGGAGAGAATTCCACAAAATCTAACGGCTAAATATGAAGAAATAAAAGAATATTTCCAGTATGCACCTATAACCAGTTGCGATGTAGAAAGGACGTTTTCTATTTATAAGGATGTACTTAATTCAAAGAGAACAAAATTGACAGAAGAAAACCTTGAGAAACTATTGCTAGTCAATATTAATACTCCTTTACTCAACTTGAACGACAAAATGAACAAATAAAAATGTTCCAATTATAGAAATAAAATTAAAAACTTTAAAAATACAACTTTTCAACAAATACATATTGCTATGAACTGTGCCTAGCTCATGGGTACAGTTCACAACGAATGTCCGGTTGCTCAGTCGCTCAATCTCCAAGCTGGAATCTTCTAGTCTCAGGTCTTGCTCTCGAACAAGCAAGATACGTGTAAATAAAAACAATATAGCATTAAATAAAATTCACACTTTCATAATTTTCGTTTATTAAAAAAATTAAAAAAAAACCCTTTACCGAGTGTATAGGGAGCTAAAGCAAAATTAACATTAGCTAGGAGGAAAGAGTCCTTGATAAATGACACGCGCAAGGAGAAAAACCCCCTGTGACTCTCGAGCAAACATATAATTAATAAATAATTAAGAAATTTGTCAAGTTTGACCTCTAACTGTAACCCCAACAAATCAAATGTCAACAACCACCAAGTTATCGAGTACGCGTGACAGCTTTACAGTCATGCGCCATAAAACATGACAAAATCAAACCCAGCAAAAAAACCAACCTGAATATAAAACGATCTAGAATATCTTGACTTAAAAAAAAAACTCCATTACCAAAAACATGACAATTTTCTTGAATATTCATATACTAATTTTTTATATCAAAATTTATGCAAATTATAAACTAAAATTACAATTATAAGCAAATTATCGTAGTAGCAATATAAATTAACTGTTCTATGTACTTACATCGATCTAACCACATTTAACACTAACTACGCGAGAGATACCATTATTTAAATAAAATATCAAAAAAGAACGAGATCACAAACACTCGTAAAAATCGTAATCAAATTGAAATGCACAAATTAAAGCACCAAAATCAAAAAACCCGACTTTACTCAAAAACAGGAGAATAAAAATGAAGTTTTTATTCTCTCTGACCACCTGGTTTGCAAGTCCTGGTATCTCTCAATATAATATCGCGAAAATCTCATACATCAAACTCAATAGTACATAATTTTGCCGAACCCATCGGTCTAATATAATATTCATACAGGGCCGGACAAAAAGATAATTTCAAACATAATAAATATAAATATAAATAAAAATTCAAAAATGCGTTTTAAATCCAAATTATTCAAATAATGTTCAATATATAATTTCAATTACGATTTCTTCTTATTAGATCAATATCCTGGTAAACTTTTTGAAGATGATTTACCAACATCTCTTTTGTTATACACACACATTCTAGAGTTGATCCCTGCAAAACTTTCTCTATTTCCATATTCAGATCCCCTCCACTTACAGATAGATATTGAATAACATCCTTATAAAATTCATCATACTTTAAGTTTATTAACGATTCCAACAGGGATTCCAGCACCTTTCTCACACGCCACAATTCTGACAAACCTTCAAATGATAAATACAACAAATCTCCGTCTTTGTCAATTTTTATTATTCTGTTCTCCCCATCAAAACATTCGCTAGAAAGTTCTAAATTCGATATGCGCATACTTGGAAACTTTCCACCACAATAATCGAAATACTTCTTCAATTTCGCGCTCTGCATCGTAAATTCTGCCCATTCTTCAGAATTAAAAAATATGCATTGCTTTCTCACACCAACAATCTTCACTATCGGTTTGAAAAAATTATCTGGTAATAAACCAACACATACCCACTTTTATTTAAAAAATTTGAATGACTTTTATTTAAAAAATATATGCTCTCTGCTACTAGAGGTAAATTCCATGAAGATTCGAAAACTAATTTTTCAGAACATCTGTCAAATTCTTTCCAAAAATTATCCATTTTTCCCACTTCCGAAAAAAAATTTTCTATAATAGAATCGAGCACTTTTTTCTCCATTACCTTATTAAAATGTTCTTCGTTAGAACTGACAATTCTTAATTCACCTTCTTCTAAACTATCTAAACGATCACAGCCACACATACGCTTCACCTTTCCCATTATATATACACTGACTTCTTAACATCGCTGGATTTATATAGTAGCCCCTATGAACTTCCGCTGGCAAACACCAACTGCGTGTTTATAAACCTCTCATCGGTAAACCTGCGCTTTGATTCTAGCACCTCCTCATGTAAAACCTCCTCATTGCCCTTGAGCTGTGCCACAGGTTCACCTTATTTAAAATATATTATTTAAATCATATTTAATGTTTTAGTTTTTTCTTTTTTGGTATTCTAAGTTTTCTAAATTGTTGGGTAATACTCTTTTTACAAACTGAGCAATTTCTCTTTGAAGAGGCTGGACCGTCAATTTGTTCCTCACCGGTATTATAGTGTTTAAAACACGGTCGATATTTTTCTAGTTCAATTTGTTTGTCAGGTGAAATTAAATGCCAGAACTCCTCTATCCATTCTGGGGCTACTTTCGTTTTAAATAAATCTAATGAATATACTAGATTAGATTTGTTTTAATACCAGATAGATGACCATAATTTTCATAAACAAACTTGACTGCTTCTAATATCAATTCTAGGTGTTGGGACATTTTGTTTTAATCGCTGGTTTCAGTATACTAAGCTTCTATATTATTTTCAACAATATTTATTGGCGATCAAAGTCAATGAGGAGGTTTTAGAATTGTTTGAAAGTTAATGGAAAATTTTCTTTACAAACCTCCTCATTGCCCTTAAGCTGTGCCACATATGACCTTGTTATGACCTTGATATGACCTCGGTATGACCTTGATATGACCTTGACCTTGACCTTAACCCTGACCTTGACCTTGACATTGACCTTGACATTGACCTTGACCTTGACCTTGACATAGCCGATTCTAGCACCTCCTCATGTAGAACCTCCTCATTGCCCTTGGGCTGTGCCACATGCAAGGTCAAGGGCAATGAGGAGGTTCAACATGAGGAGGTGCTAGAATCGGCTATGTCCCTCTACTTTGGTACTACACCTCGAACATCTAAAGTTCCAGCAACACTGGACTCTGAACCAGATGCCCCAACACCTAAGATGTCAACGTCATTCACACAACCTACATTCTTAGAAAATGACAACATAGGTCACCTGTTGCCAGAAGCGCCAGAAGGAAAGGAAGAAGATGGAAGTAAAGAAGACGAAACAGATACAAGTGGAAGTATGGATTTAGATAAATCAATGGCACATGCCGTATCACTATTGAGTACGCGTCCAGCTAAGTCGATAATTGCTAACAAATCGTTGAATAAAACCCTTCTAGAAACGGATGAAGTTAAAGAATCAATGAGAGATTATGATCGTACTATACGGCCATATCTTATCGGTTTAATGACCGATGAAAACGATGAATTTGACGAAAAATACGGTGTTCACGAAGTCGGTGGGGATTTAAAAATTGGAAACGCTGATGTTAGATTTGATGGACCCAACATTATCATCGGTCAATTCACTTATAAGGCAACAAAAGGTTTACTAGAATTGCTTTTCAAGAAGAAACCAGGGAAATTTTTATATGCTGATGCAAAGAATTATAAATTTATTCTCAGTGATACAAACTCTCATCGAGATGATTACGATCCTGATAGGAAGTTTGCAGCCAGTAAAAGTTTTAAATACAAATCAATTATAAAACCTATTATACAAGGGAAGAAACCTGAAGTTTGGTAGAGTCGAACTTGGAAGACTGGCTTAGGTTTGCCAAATAAGGTATCCATGCAAAAGATGGTTGTACCTAAAAGTAAAATTGAATATAAGTACTGGGGCGATGTGAATGAACTGTGTGATAGATTGAGGCTACTAGTAGCATCGAAGGATGCCGGTCACTCAGGGCACCAGAACGAGATATTTTCAATAATAGAGGAGTTGAAAGAGTCAAAAATTATAAAATAGTCTCTGTATACTCTGTAAATTCTTGGTTGTGTGACAGTTTATATTTCGACCCCAATGATAGGTAACGATGGCAATAGATAAATTTGGAAGACACATAAACAAGCATGTCCTTAAGAGACATTTAATGGATGTAGACGTAGTCTCAGACTTTCTCAAACATCCTAAATTTCAAGAAGTATTACAAATGCATAAAAAAAATATTCCTTCTCCCAGTGCAACAGCAACTTCGAACTATATTATTCCAATATATAGTGACGGTTCCATTGACCTTATGGGTTATTATGTAAGTACGTCATTGGCGAAACATACTTATTTATATAAGAATAAATTATATCGTGGGAAGGTTATAAATGTACACTATTCTAACGAGAAATTAACAACACTGCAAATTGATAAGGAACTATTTAATTCCAAGAGACCGATAGAATTGACAGAAGGAACAACGTTTAGGTTGATATGCGTTGGTACCAAACCTACGCCAGCAAAAACAGAAGCAGTATTTGCGGAAATAGTCATCGAAGGAAATGTCAATTAGGAGGGATGTTGTAAATGAAATACATAGACCAGCTCGGAGGAGGTTTACTCGACGTCGGGTCATCATAAAAGGATTGCGGGACTTATTTTCAAATCGATCTGGTTGAAATGATACCGTATGCAAAGGAAAACGACAATTTCAAATACATTTTCGTATGTATAAACACATTTTCGAAATTCGCCTGGGCAATTCCAATAAAAAATAAGACAGCGATTGAAGTAATGAACGCCATGAAATCCATACTCTCAACTGGGAAAAAAAATATTCCGAAGAATGTTCAAAGCGACCAAGGAAAGGAATTTTTCAACTCTCATTTCAAGAAGCTTATGGATCAGTATAATATTAATAACTACACTACCTATTCCAATCTAAAAAGTTCCATTGTCGAACGTTTTAATAGAACCCTAAAAAATAAGATGTGGAAGGAATTCAGCTTCAATGGGAATTATCGTTGGATAGATATGTTGCAAGGACTAGTCAAAGATTATAATAATACCGTACATCGAACAACAAGGCATAAACCTGTAGCAGTTAATCAAAGAAATGTTAGAAGTATTTTGGATACAGTTTATAGTAATATTAAAGTAGGTGATCCAAGAATTTCAAATTTTAAGGTGGGAGACTTCGTTCGTATCAGTAAATACAGGCACGTGTTTTCTAAAATGTATACGCCAAATTGGTCGAATGAGATATTCACAGTAAGAAAAGTTCAAAATACCTTCCCCAGTACCTATCTACTACAAGATTCGCAAAAACAGAATATTTTAGGGGGGTTTTACGAATCAGAGTTGCTGAAAGTGAAGCATCCGGACGTATATCTTGTTGAAAAAATTATACGACGACAGAAGGGTAAAGTTCTCGTAAAGTGGCTTGATATGCCTTCATCACACAACTCTTGGATTTCTAAGGATAATGTGTTGTAGAGGTTTAGCTGATCATATAATTTAAAATAAAAAGTACTAAATAAGTTTGAAATGTTTTTTATTTTATAAATAATTAATACAAATAAGTAGAATTAACTAATATCAAGTTGGATTAAACAACTTACAATTATTTATATGACACATTTACAAAAGATGCACATAATTTATCATTGCTAAAATACATTAATGACTAATACATTTACAAAAAATTAGATATCTATGTCAGAGCATTTAGTTCTAAAAGAATATTTTGTATGTTTTCTTCCCGTGTAATGCCTTCTATTTTATAATGACCCCACGCCAAAGTATTGCTTTTATCAGGGAGAATATATCGTTTATCATCTTTAGATGAGAGAGCAACTTTATTCCTCAATTCCGTGTATATTGTGTGTAATTTAGAACGGAATATGTACATTTTCCTCATTATATTTCCATCATCCTCAACCACAGTTTTATAATCAGTTACTGATAATTTTGTATCAATAACGTTCTTCACTCCCTTTGCAGCTTTTACAGTTTTATCAAGTAGTTTTAGACAATAAGCTTTAGCACCTGTTCCATAAAAATACTCAATAATTTTTCCAGCATATTCATCCTTCATTTTTCCCAACCTGGGTGAAGTGGGAGGTATTCCATGAATATTATCGACAGTAAAATTCGATGTATCAAACATATGTAAATGTTCTTTTATATCATTATATACATTATAATTTTGCACACTTATAATCAATGAATCTGTATCTGTATATAATAATGAAACGTCTGTAGCATACAAAGGTTTTAAGAAACCATAGAAAAAACTATACATTACCCTCTTAGCTAGTTCCAAAATTGTGAATCCCACATATATAGGTTTTACGTAATCTACACGTACCTTTATTAATTCGATGGCTGTAAGAGAGTCACAAAAGATTTTACAAGATTTAAAATTTCGTTTTGCTATATACGCCTCAGCGCCAAGCCTTATATGAATAGTTTCCCAATGTGAAACCAATTTTATATTTACTCGATTTTCTACATTTTCCATCGTCTTTCCAAATATACTATTCACCATTAATTTATAAAACTGTTTAAAAAACTCGTTGGTGGATTCATTTCGTTTTTTTGTATTGAAATCAATATATTTCTTTAACCAAGTACTTTGTTTAAATCTAATTCCTCGACGTATTCCTCGTAATATCAAACCATTATTAAGACATTGTTTCAAAGTTAAGTAATGTATGACGTAATTTGATTTATCGACAAGGTTTGGAATAAATTTCCCAAATTTTGAATTAGGTGGAATAACATGTTCGGGGCCAAAAGGAAAGTCATTAGCACAATGACTTTCAGCACGTTCATGAAGATTTGCAAGATATTCCAAATCTACCTCGAAAACATAACCATAATCTCCATCGTTTTCTAAGGCTTGTATATCCATCGTCGGTAGTTCTTCATTTGTTAACCATTGAAAATCACTAACTGGTAAACTGAATGACATAGCATAACCATATAAATTCGTTGCATCTAAATATAGAATATATTTTTTCGCTTCGGATGAATCAAAATCCGGTAAGAATTCGTTGTTAGCTTTTTCCATTCTTTTGAAACACATGCTCACACCTCCACGTATACCGCTTTTAAAAAAGTGAAACATATCTGCATCTGTTAATAGTTCCAAACTAATACCCGTCATACGCAGCATAGCATCCCAGCTTAATCCTGGAGAAGTAAAATAATGTGCAGGATCTAATTTGTAATTGTGCAGGCAAATGTTTCGAAAATTTTCAAATACGTCTGCTAGTAATAATACATCTGATTGTATATATATATATATATAGTAAACCTAATCAGTAGGCGATTAAAGGTCTGTATATTACTTCAAAATATATGTATTTAAAAAACTCTACATGTTTCGGCTGTATACGCCTTTTTCAAGAGAATACAAAATATGAATTCATATTTTGTATTCTCTTGAAAAAGGCGTATACAGCCGAAACATGTAGAGTTTTTTAAATACATATATTTTGAAGTAATATACAGACCTTTAATCGCCTACTGATTAGGTTTACCATATCATACCAAGGTCACGAAGTTATTATATTTATATATATATATATATATATATATATATCACTATATTGTCCTAGTGTTTTAGAATCGAATAAATTCCAAACCCTTTGAGCTCTGCAATAGTCTTCATCACTTATGTCACTATCTGATAGTATATCATAGAAGCACTTGGGTAATTCTGAGAATGAAAGAGTTTCATAAGACGTAACATAGTTATATGGGAATACACCCTTCTGTAGGATTAATTCAGATTTTTCACCCATATAATATCTTCTAATTTCCTCACATTGTTCATTGTCTAAATAAGATCATAATTTCGTAAAAGAGGAATTCATAAATCGAAGTGAGTCTATAAATCTCAACTTGTAGAACACGTTTCTTTTCTTACCATTACAATCTATTGTATGTCCCACGTGAACTTTTTTGGAAAATGAAATATATTTCTCTTTATTTTGTGCAATAACATCTACATCCTACTTTTCCAGTGCCAGCACTTTTACAAACCAATGTGTATCATAATTTGACAAATTATGAAAGATAATAGGTATATATCGGGGCTCTTTATAATTTATATTACATACCATATGTGCTGCACCCCGATAAAATCCTGTCATATGATCATGGTCACGAACTTTTTCTTCAGGGACTGCTATTGCTTTTTCACAAATATGACACACTGTCTCTTGCTCATATTTATCACGCTCCTCATCAGTTAAAGGTTTCATTTCTACCTCTTTACTTAAATAATTTTTATATAAAAAAGGAAACATCAGTTTCTAGCTCTCTAATAAAAGATGTGGCTGCATTTTGTCCACGATATAAACGCAATTTACTCAGATTATCATCAAAACTACATTTCACATAATAGGCAAAAGAATATGGTTCATGCTCGAAACACTTCACAGTAAATGGTTTGGAAGGATCCGGTTCTGACGTATCAATAGGTTTTAATATTGCTTCGAAATCAGCATAGACCACAAAAGGAACTCTTAATTGTCGTTCAAATTTATCAAATTTTAATACATATTCTGGTAGTTCCTCTCCGTACTTATTGATTTTTAATTATATGCCGGGAAACACTGCCTTCCCCTGCTTACAATCTTCATTTTCATGTCTTCGTAATTTATCTTCACATGTGAAGAAAATTAAACACCCTTCACATATGTATTTTTGATGTCCTGATAAAGATTTCTGTGACGACACTAGTAGCGACAAATTCTTTATCCAACAGTAATGTGAATTTACATTTTCTGAGGTAACAAGTAATAAATTAATATGAGCTATTCTTCTCCGCTTCGTAAAATATAATGGGCCCACTACTTCTTGAGCTCTCACATTATTCTGAAAACATTCTTCTATACCATATACATTAGTGGATATATTATTTTGCTCTTCAAACTTATGGATATCTTTTAAATTTACAGGGAAATGTATATCAGTAAAATCTGCAACTGTACTATAATGTGGATACGATGAAACTCTTTGCGGGAGTCTTACTGGTTCCGTTAAAGCAGAAGTAACGGCCCAAGCGAAACATTTGTTGTCAGAATTTTGAACATTTATTATAGCCTTTTTTTCTTTATTGATGGTGGTAAGTCCATATAAGTGGAACCTCTCAATGGACTAAACTTATTCATATTTACTTCCAAATATAAAACGTTGCTCAATGTCCACCCTGAAATATAATAAAAATAGTAATTTATAACACTGTGAGGAATTAACAATAATCTTATTTTACCTGAATCGCGCTCCTGAAATTCACTCATTTTATTCTTAATCTCATCAATAAAATCTGCGTATAGCTCATATAAGTTATTTCCATGGGTCATGACCTTATTTCGAGTATTAAACGATTTTATTTCTACATTTTCCTTCGTCAATAAATAATATAAACCATACAATTCCAAATTCACTTTCGTAGAAGTATGTATACTTAGAATACTATCCATAAGTGCTATCACTTTCTCCCTAATATTATTTGCAAATCCTTCCACATCAACGTATATGCGAGACGAATCACATACTTGATAACTTACTATTCTATCCCCGAACGTGCCAACACTCTTCTTTA
Organism: Melolontha melolontha; assembly: GCA_935421215.2. NCBI lineage: Eukaryota > Metazoa > Arthropoda > Insecta > Coleoptera > Scarabaeidae > Melolontha > Melolontha melolontha. The sequence continues at coordinate 87,850 of CAKXYW020000018.1, forward strand.
CACCATTATCGATTATTACGAACGCTTTAGTACGGTGTAAAGTACTGCAGATATGTGCAGTGTAACAATTTGTTTCTACATATACATCACAGATATCACATTTCATTAATTCCACTTCGTTATCGCTAAATTTCATTCTCTTCCCTTTACAAGAAGTTAACATGTTGCGACTTCTGTTATCTCCTCGAGTAAACGTCTTCAAACAGTACCTATTCACATTCAAACATATTGACTTAATATTTTCCAAATATGCACTGAATAGAAACAACACCTCCACTGAACCGGTTCAACTGTTGCTGGAATGGAACGACCATCACCATATATACACCTCGTCGACGGTCATGCTTAATATTATACTATTTTATGTGTGAAAACATTTCAAATTTATAAATTACATTAACTTATTTATACTAGTAACAACAAACATCTTAGCATTATATGTATAATCAATCCAATTAATCAAAGTCATACATTCTACTGTCCATATCATCGATTAAAATAATCGTCTCTATTTCAAATATGTCCTAATCAATTTCTTCCTCCTAAATATCTACCTCGTCTGTATCATCTCCTTGCTCCTCCTCAATATCGTCCTCGATATCGTCTTCAGCTTCACTTAACTCATCATCACTACTCCATTCTAATTCCACTACAATCACTCTATTTTTTCTTTCGTGTGCAGCACCCATATCTACTTATATGTTCAAACAAATATTAAGGAAACTTAACACTTTATGATAGAAAAATTTATTCGTTATTATTTATATATTCAAGGTTGAACCCCTACCTCGAAGTAATCTTTAAGTGATGACCTTGACCTTCAAATGCCCCTGACTTTCAAATGCACTTTACCTTCAAATGACCTTGACCTTCAAATGACCTTGACCTTCAAATGGCATTGACCTTCAAATGCCCTTGGCCTTCAAATGCCCTTGACCTACAAATGCCCCTGACTTTCAAATGTCCTTGACCTTCAAACACCCTTGACCTTCAAATGCCCTTGACTTTCAAATGTCATTGACCTTAAAATGTCCTTGACCTTCAAACACCCTTGACCTTCAAATGTTATTGACCTTCAAATGTCCTTGACCTTGGTACGACTTTGGCATTCTCATGACCTTGACTGACCTTGGAAATGACATTGACTTTGGTGTGACTTTTTAATAACCTGCGTCGACCATTAAATGACCTTGACTACTCAGCCGATTCTAACACCTCTTCATTGACCTTGATCGCCAATAATGCATGCGATCAAGGTCAATGAGGAGGTGTTAGAATCGGCTGAGATACTCTACTCACGCAACGAAGCTACGGATACATCAAAATGACGTAGAATGACATGAAAAGAACGGCTGTGATATTTTGGACGACGTGCTGTTGCACACTTCGCCAATAATTCCTAGAAAATCGTTCCCGTGCTAAGAGAGAAGTCGGTTTTGATGTATCGGTCGCTTCGTTGCGTGAAAGTGCGACCGACTTCTCTCTAAGCACGGGAACGATTTTCTAGGAATTATTGGCATTATTGGCGAAGTGTGCAACAGCACGTCGTCCAAAATATAATAGCCGTTCTTTTCATGTCATTCTACGTCATTTTGATGTATCGGTCGCTTCGTTGCGTGAAAGTGCGACCGACTTCTCTCTTAGCACGGGAACGATTTTCTAGGAATTATTGGCATTATTGGCGAAGTGTGCAACAGCACGTCGTCCAAAATATCATAGCCGTTCTTTTCATGTCATTCTACGTCATTTTGATGTATCGGTCGCTTCGTTGCGTGAAAGCGCGACCGACTTCTCTCTTAGCACGGGAACGATTTTCTAGGAATTATTGGCATTATTGGCGAAGTGTGGAACAGCACGTCGTCCAAAATATCATAGCCGTTCTTTTCATGTCATTCTACGTCATTTTGATGTATCGGTCGCTTCGTTGCGTGAAAGCGCGACCGACTTCTCTCTTAGCACGGGAACGATTTTCTAGGAATTATTGGCATTATTGGCGAAGTGTGGAACAGCACGTCGTCCAAAATATCATAGCCGTTCTTTTCATGTCAGTCTACGTCATTTTGATGTATCGGTCGCTTCGTTGCGTGAAAGCGCGACCGACTTCTCTCTTAGCACGGGAACGATTTTCTAGGAATTATTGGCATTATTGGCGAAGTGTGCAACAGCACGTCGTGCAAAATATTATAGCCGTTCTTTTAATGTCATTCTACGTCATTTTGATATATCGGTCGCTTCGTTGCGTGAAAGTGCGACCGACTTCTCTCTTAGCACGGGAACGATTTTCTAGGAATTATTGGCATTATTGGCGAAGTGTGCAACAGCACGTCGTCCAAAATATCATAGCCGTTCTTTTCATGTCATTCTACGTCATTTTGATGTATCGGTCACTTCGTTGCGTGAAAGTGCGACCGACTTCTCTCTTAGCACGGTAACGATTTTCTTGGAATTATTGGCATTATTGGCGAAGTGTGCAACAGCACGTTCAATAGCAATAGCCGTTCTTTTCATGTCATTCTACGTCATTTTGATGTATCGGTCGCTTCGTCGCGTGAAAGTGCGACCGACTCCCCCTTAGCACGGGATCGATTTTCGGGGAATGATTGGCTTTATTGGCGAAGTGTGCAACAGCACGTCGTCCAAAATATCATAGCCGTTCTTTTCATGTCATTCTACGTCATTTTGATGTATCGGTCGCTTCGTTGCGTGAGAGTGCGACCGACTTCTCTCTTAGCACGGGAACGATTTTCTAGGAATTATTGGCATTATTGGCGAAGTGTGCAACAGCACGTCGTCCAAAATATCATAGCCGTTCTTTTCGTGTCATTCTACGTCATTTTGGTGTTTCGGTCGCTTCTTTGCGTGAAAGCGCGACCGACTTCTCTCTTAGCACGGGAACGATTTTCTAGAAATTATTGGCATTATTGGCGAAGTGTGCAACAGCACGTCGTCGAAAATATCATAGACGTTCTTTTCATGTCATTCTACGTAATTTTGATGTATCGGTCACTTCGTTGCGTGAAAGTGCGACCGACTTCTCTCTTAGCACGAGATCGATTTTCGGGGAATGATTGGCTTTATTGGCAAAGTGTGCAACAGCACGTCTTCCAAAATATCATAGCCGTTCTTTTCATGTCATTCTTCGTCATTTTGATGTATCGGTCGCTTCGTTGCGTGAAAGTGCGACCGACTTCTCTCTTAGCACGGGAACGATTTTCTAGGAATTATTGGCATTATTGGCGAAGTGTGCAACAGCACGTCGTCCAAAACATCACAGCCGTTCTTTTCATTTCATTCTACGTCATTTTGATGTATCGGTCGCTTCGTTGCGTGAAAGCGCGGCCGACTTCTCTCTAAGCACGGGAACGATTTTCTATAAATTATTGGCATTATTGACGAAGTGTGCAACAGCACGTCGTCCAAAATATCATTGCCGTTCTTTTCATGTCATTCTACGTCATTTTGATGTATCGGTCGCTTCGTTGCGTGAAAGCGCGACAGACTTCTCTCTTAGCACGGGGACGATTTTCTAGGAATTATTGGCATTATTGGCGAAGTGTGCAACAGCACGTCGTCCAAAATATCACAGCCGTTCTTTTCATGTCATTCTACGTCATTTTGATGTATCGGTCGCTTCGTTGCGTGAAAGCGCGACCGACTTCTCTCTTAGCACGGGACCGATTTTCGGGAAATGATTGGCTTTATTGGCGAAGTGTGCAACAGCACGTCTTCAGTTACATATGCGCCAGGTGTATAATTTTCTGAACACTTCAATAAATTTATCCCACAGAAATCTGATAGGTGCAAATTTATCATCCTTACGCTCTTGTCTCGTATTTTTGTCATCAAAGCGAAGACAATTAGTAAAAACTCAAAAGGTTTTCGTGAAATGGTTGCTCTGAAAATGGGTAATCCATATTGTCTGGACCATAAATCAGAAGTACTTAGAGAACTTGTTTTTAGAACCCCACTCATATACAACAGCCCGAATAAATCCAATATTTCTTGTCTATTAGTACACCCTATAAAGCTTTGATTATTAGCATATTTGGAGGATTGTCTTGTTATTTCTTGGTTTGTGTGTTGAATAATACAATTAATCATTTCGTCGGTGAAAAATAACTTCCAAGCTTCAATCTCATCTGCAGCTTTTAATGCGTTTGACTTTGGCCCTGGTAATCGAAGCACAATGTTCTTTTGCACTGTACGGCTATTTTTTGAAAAAAAAAGGTGATTTATACCATTTGTAACCATTTTTTCCATAAATTCTTCTTCGGACTCTTCTCCCTCACTGCTAGACTCGACAGAAAAAGTATCTGAATACTCACTGTCTAAAAGTTCCTCATCTTCAGATACACTGTCGTTGCTCACTATTTCTGGAACAATATTGTCCAAATCTGTTTCGCCTCTCTCGTAAGAACGTATAATATCCTCTAACTCTGCTTGAGTCAATGCTTTACTAGTGGAAGCCATATTTTGTAAATTAAAAAATAATATCAAGAAAGGTATTCTGGAGTCGTATGTGACACAACCAATTGCTACCGATACGTAAAACAGAACAGAGCACTTAGAACTACCGCATTCAATGCTGTACTGACACGTCGACAGGTACGTAGGTGGTCGCTAACTTCTCTCTTCAATTATGCGTTTGGGAAAGAGATAAAGTGTAGCTGTGTCATAGGCGACACCAACGTACCATTCTAGGGTTAAATATCTATAGCATTATTTGTACATAAATTAATTCTAACCAAATAGAAGTATATCAAAATGATAGACCATTCACTTATTCCTTTATTTTGTTTGTTACAGAAATTAAAATAATTTAGTGCAATTATTAAAGGTGATCAGTAAAAATAGTATAATTTTGAAGTGTGGATGTGCAAGACAATATCGGAAATTTGCAATGTATATGTCACTATTTTAAGGCAAAAAAATTTCTTCCTTTGGTACAACTAAAATAGCGTCTGTTACGACGTTGATACATATTTTAAGAAATTCTTCAGTGGATGGCTTGAGTTCATTCCATAGTGTTCGCCAGTTATTATTGATGAATGTGTTAATATCCTCCTCTGAAATCATAAATATTCAATAAACTACAATACTACGGTTAAAGCACTTAAATATAATATTATCTACCCCAGTTACGAAATATCAAGTTTTAAATGCATTTTTGGTGTTTTGAAATCTCATTTTCATTCTGATTTGTGTGCACGTTGAAATTGCGACGAAACTCATGTTGAACAGCCGCGTTAGACTCGTCATTTTTCACGAAACTGTGGTATGCAAAAATGCGGTGCTCGATCGTTCACCACGCCATGGTCTCAGCTGAAAGTTGTTAACACGAAATGTTAAGATCTCATGAATCGAGCGCCGTCTGTCACACATCTGTGTCCCCATGAAGTGCTAAGTACTAGCACAGAACATACAGAAGCGACATTACTGTCGGCACCTTTGATCTTTTAGAGTTAGATTTCGATGACCTTCGTCATCTTTTTGTAGGTACTTTTAAGCTCCAAATTTTAATGTTAGTGATAAATAGTTCAATATTGTAATGGTCAACATTATGAGATCAAAGTATTAGTGAAAATTAAGTATTACTTTGTAGGGTTCAGAAATTATATTTTAAATTTCACGACCCTTAACTTGTGTTAAGTTGGCAAAGGAAGTGCAAAATGAAGGTTGGGAGAACTGCGAGACAATTATATATTCGAAAGTATTAGACATATTCGTATTATGAAGCATTTTTATAAAGTATTATAGTGAAATATTATGTATTTTGTGTTTAATAAATTCCTGACAAATAGAACAGATTTTAAATTAAGGCGGCCATACTCACAAATTCTGGAAGTGGGATAGGGATCAAGACAGAGACAATTGTGTTGAATTCCAATTAATGAAAAATGGAGTATCACACGCTGCAAGCGGATATGTCTTTCCCAAATGGGACAACTGCCAGGAGCGTGGACGAATTGGTGCAGGCCACAGTGAGGGCGATGATACTTTATGATGGAGAGCGATGAAATAGCGGGAATGAAGTTAATGGAAACGAACAGAGAGAAAGGAGGCGGGAAAATGGCGTACCTTATACAAAAAAGCAAATTTCAGCACTCATTCCGAAATTTTCGGGTAAAAATCAGAACATACGCGCCTGGTTAGAAAGAGCAGATTCCAATCAACAAGAATACAAGGTAGGGGACGGTCTTATTCAGTTTATATCTGTAAGCAAATTAAGAGAAAAAGCTCAGCGCTGGTACCACTAAAAAACTAGTTTAATTACGATTGTTTGGCAGGATCTAAAACAGGAATTAAGGAAAATTTATGGACCTATTACCAATTCTGCTACAATGGAGCAGAGGAGATGAAAGAAAAACGAACAGTGTACAATATATTTCCACGAAAACGTTCTGCTGGGTAATAATACAGGTGTGCCTGAAGATGAGATGATAAATTACATTATCGATGGGTTTGATGATAAAGCTTTACAAAAGTTAAGCGACAATGATGTTGGGAAATGTTAAGACTACAGAAGATTTATTCCAATTAATGAACAACGTTATTAGAGAATAAAGCAGACAATCAAGTACATAAATATCTTTGAAATCGACAGAAAAGTGACACGGGGTACAACCATATCAGGCAAGAAGAACTTTATTCGTTTTAATTGCTACAGATGCGGCCACAAGGCTAATAATTGCAGGCGTCTAAGGAGAGAACGAGGGTCGTATTTCTATTGCGGCAGTCCGGACCACATGGTCGCAAATTGTCCACGGAGGGAGAGTTCAGCTAACCCAACCCCGGGGTCCTTCAGTATGGCTTTAATTGACGTCGAAGTATCAACAAAGATGTCATCAACATACACGATGGAAGTGACTGGTGAATTTGAACAAGAAACCTTAGCAATAGTTGACACAGGCAGCCCTATTTCGTTAGTTAATTCATGTGACATTTTGCCTTGCGAGGATAACCAGGTGTATTTAAGGTTAAATAAGTCACCCTTAAATATATTAGGAATTTTTGTAGATACGATAGAGGTTCATAATGTAATATGTAAAATTAAGTTTCATGTTGTTAAACCTAACACAATAAGTTTGAACCTATTATTGGGTAAGGATTTTGTTGAAAATGGTGCAATTGACAGTTATATTTAGGAAAGGCAATGTAAATATATAATAAAAATATAAAAAACACGAACCTTTTTATATTTGACCTAGACGTTTATCATTCTCCGAGAGGAATCATTAAATAATATTATAAAAACTTATTGAATCGTAAAATAATTCGCGAAAGTGGATCTCCGTATTGTTCAGCCGTAGTTTTAAGGAAAGAGAAAAGTGGTGACTATAGAATGTGTATTGATTTCAGAACATTAAATAAATTTTAGTCGGGGACCAATTTCCAATACCGTTAATAGATGACCGCTTAGTTCATCTAAAGGATAAGTATTATTTCACTAAACTAGATCTTAAGAATGCATTTTACCATGTTTCGCTAGATGAAGGGTCTAGAAAATACACATCGTTTGTTACAGCGACAAAACAGTACGAATTTTGTAAAATGCCCTTCTACGTTCGCAAGTTTTGTTAATAGAGTATTTACAGAATTAATGGATGAAGGTAAAATTTTGATATATTTTGACGATACTTTAATTGTCACTAGTACAGTTGAGGAAAATTTAAAGAGGTATTTGTAACATTGTCGAAAAACTTACTAGAACTTAGAATTGATAATTGTTCATATTTAAAGCGCAGCGTAAATTATTTAGGGTATCAGATAGACGAAAGAGGAATTCGTCCAAGCAGTGACACTATAAAATCAATTATGAATTATCCAATTCTTCGAATACAAAGCAAGTACATCGGTTTATAGGATTAGCTAGTTATTTTAGGCGGTTTATTCAAAATTTTTCATTGTTAGCAAGGCCTCTATACGACTTACTTAAGAAAATGCCGAATTCACATTTACTAGGGAACATTTGGATGCATTTGAATATTTGAAGAAGAACTTATTTCAAAACCTTTCTATCAATTTATTCCCCGCATAAACTCAGTTACACTGTGACGTAAGCGCACAGGGGTTTGGTTCTATTTTATTACAAAAGCAAGAAAACGGTAAATTTCATCCCATATTTTATTTTAGTAAAAGAACGACCGAATATAAGTCGAAATACTACAGCTACGAACTAGAGTATTTGGTCATAATTCATTCACTGAAGAGATTTCATGTGTATTTGCATTTTTCATGTGTATTTGCAGGGGATACCATTTAAAATAATTAGTGATTCTGATAGCTTCCGGTTGATACTCACCAAAAGAGATGTAGTACCCCGAATAATGCATTGGTGTTTATTATTGCAAAATTATAATTATAGCATTGAGCATCGTTCAAAAGTCAGATGTAGCATGTTGACGCGTTGAGTCGTGCTCCGAATATTTTAGTATTAGAGGGAAATACTTTAGAGCAGACACTGGCACTAAAGCAAACAACAGATGGTGATGTTGTAAGGATTCGCGGTTTATTAGAAAGGAACAGAACGTCCATATTTCGAATTACGTAATGGCTTGGTTTATAGGAAAGATAAAGATAGTGTACGAGGGTAAGGTGAAAAATTCCCGGCCTGACCATAAAAAACTGAGATTTTCAGTTAAAAATTTATTTTATTTTTCTATATATTCTGTCTTGACTTCAACACACTTGGTCCAGCGTTTCTCCAACATCAGTATTCCCTCCCGTAAGTGAGAGTCTGGAAGGCTGTGAAAATATCCATCTACGGCTCTCTCAATTTGTTCATCGGACGCGAAGCGCCTCCCTGGAACAAATTTCTAACGTGTTTGGTAATATTCAGACAAGTGCTATCGGGATATTCGATCCTTGAATTATAAAAATGAATAGACGCATCTTTTTAGACCAAGCCTTAGAAATCTTTTAAAAAACATAAATTTAAATTATAAATTCATCTAAAAGTTATTAAAAGTATCCAGAATATTAATTAACTCGATCGACAAGAGAATTACTACAAGAATTTTCGGTAATAACGAACTTTCAAACAACATAGCGTCACTGACGTAGTTCCACCGAAAACGATAGAAAATCAAAAGAAAAATATTCAAGAATCCATCGCCGAACATTAACATAATAGTCTAACGTACATCTGCAACGATACCTGAAATCCTACAGCCAGAAACGAGCGCAGGGAGTAATTAGGCACCGGAGACGAAGTCCGAAGAAAATCTTCGATAGCGTCTTCGTAAACAGCCACCCACGCCGCCATCGTTTTGTACTGCACCCGAACATTTTCGGATCGCCGAGAATCTTCCCAATTCATACTTACGATCTACAAACATACATCAGGATCATTATTATAACAGGTTTTCAGATAATATTTATCAATTTTTCCAAAAATTAAATTCTTTAAACTTTTATTTAACAATATTCTCGAATTATTTACCTGATCTATCACGTCCTGTCCTGATTTTTATATTTAATTAAACAAGCTATTTAAAACTTAGATATAGCAATAAAAGGGTACTCACCATTATTGTAATAAGGTTATTCACATTTATATTCATATTATTTATTAGTCTAACACACATAACCTCTTTTCACATTAGTAACACCTTGTTGTTTATGCGTATATACAGTTTCGGTAATATCACATTTGTAATATGTTATATTTTACAGTTTCCTTTAATTTAATAAATATCATATTTTTAATTTACAATAATCTTTTATTTGTTTATATTTGTTTGTAGGAGTTATTTTATTAAGCGACAACATTAATATTATTCATTTATGGAAGCAACAACCTAAAATTCACGACGAGCCTGAGATCACCCACATTTAGTAAAGTTGTTTTTTTATGTAGTTTCTTGCTTTCCGACTAGTTGGCTATTTGAGATAAAGATAGCGCAGTCTGAGGTGAGATTTTATAAATTAAGGCGCCCAACTAATCTTTTCAAATACATAATTTTTATCTTACACTTTTATTTCATTAACATTTCATTCTCTCACCGCAGGCAGGGTGCGTCTCATATATCAATATATATATATATATATATATATATGTATATATATATATATATATATATATATATATATATATATGTTGTATGATATTAATATACTGTCTTTTATATTTCAAATTTTTTTGAAAAATGCATCATATGCCGAAGCATGTAAGATTGTTTTAAATCTATACGTATCGAAGTAAAACCAGACCTAAAATAGCCAACTAATTGTATCTACCATTATCTGTCATTAGGCAATACAGATTTTATGACGTATGGCCCTCGATATTTGGGAATTATTTTTTTGTTAATACCAGCTGTGGTGTCGACATTAATTATCATAACATACTGACCTACTGTATACTTTCGGGGTTCCTTATGCTTCTGATTGTAATAGTTCTTATTTTCGACTGGGACTGTCTCAATATTTTCTTCTGCTTCTGCCCTTAATTCCTCAAAATCAAATCTATCTTCTTCCTTTAACCAACTAATAACATGACTGGAGTTTGCACTGTAAATATTCTTATAATATTATTAATACTGAACTGCATCATGTAATACTTTGTCCCACTCATCGACAATTTTTCCCTAAGAGAGATGATAGTTCAGTCCTTCTATTTGTCCATTTGCTTTCGGTGCTCCCGTAGCTATTAATATGTGACGAATTTCTTGTTCTTTGGTAAAATCTTTAAATATGCTTGATATAAAACAAGATCCACGATCTGAAATGATGACTCTAGGTCGGCTATAATTGGAGATGTAATTTTGTAAATGCTTCAAAACCTCATGTACATTGGTGCTCTTACAGGGCTAAAGTTTAAGGAACTTTAAAAATCTATCAATTACCTCAAATACATAAGTATGTGTATGACTTCCTTGGTTAGTGGTCCATAATGGTTTACGTGGATAACCTCAAACGGTAAATTACACTTGGGAATGCTGTGTAGGCATCCTTCTTTTGGGCCCGATATAGAGTTAAATTCAATATATTTTAAACAGTTTCTAATGTAATTATCTATTTTCTTTACCACCTCTGGAAACCAATGGCTACGCTTTCTTAATTCATAAGTTTGGTATAATCCAAAATGACCAATATCATTGTGGTAAGTATACATAATGGGAAAATTCCGTCTTTAAGGGAAAAAAATAATACGAGGGTAAGGAGATTGCAGTCCAGTCAGCGAAAATTTATGATTCCTGCCTGGGTGCACCTGTCATTAGTTCGTATGACAAGTCTCAACTTGTTCTATCAAGTAGTTTGTTTACACGAATTTTCTAAGTAGACGTGTCGTTCGTTCATAAAATTCTTCGTTTTCGTTTTCACCGAAAACCAAAGAAATGGTGCACAATATGGTGTTACGTAAGGCGTGTGAAGGTGAGTGAGATAGCTGAGGCCGTGGGGATATCGAAAGAAAAGGTGCGAAACATCTTGCACGAAGAATTAGGGATGCGAAAGCTCTGCGCAAGCTGGGTGCCGAATTTTCTGAAGCCCGATCAAAAGCGACTTTCGCAGCAATGTTTGAACCGATTCAATAGGGATCCAACCGATTTTGTGCAGCAAATTATTACCATGGATGGGACATGGGTCCACCACTACACGTCAGAAACGAAACAGCAGTCGAAGCAGTGTATCGAAGCAGGTAGTTCAGCGCCAAAGAAAGCGAAGTCGATCTTATCTGCCGGAAAGGTCATGGCCAGTGTGTGTTTTGGGATGCGAAAGAGATCCTGTTAATTGATTACCTTGAAAAAGGCAGAACAACTACCAAACACATGTTGACGCGTTGAGTCGTGCTCCGAATATTTTAGTATTAGAGGGAAATACGTTAGAGCAGACACTGGCACTAAAGCAAACAACAGATGGTGATGTTGTAAGGATTCGCGGTTTATTAGAAAGGAACAGAACGTCCATATTTCGAATTACGTAATGGCTTGGTTTATAGGAAAGATAAAGATAGTGTACGAGGGTAAGGTGAAAAATTCCCGGCCTGACCATAAAAAACTGAGATTTTCAGTTAAAAATTTATTTTATTTTTCTATATATTCTGTCTTGACTTCAACACACTTGGTCCAGCGTTTCTCCAACATCAGTATTCCCTCCCGTAAGTGAGAGTCTGGAAGGCTGTGAAAATATCCATCTACGGCTCTCTCAATTTGTTCATCGGACGCGAAGCGCCTCCCTGGAACAAATTTCTTCAAATTTGGTACAGATCGAAGTCTAAGGGCGCCAAATCAGAAAAATAGGGGGGACGGCCGAGCAAATAATACCCCAAATTTTCCCATTGCCAACGCACTTTTGTGACCAGGTGCGTTGTCCTGGCAACATTATTTTTTTTTCTTCTTCAAGCTAGGCCTCTCGCGAATTTTGACATCTAGCTGGTCAAGAAGGCCGGATTAATATTTGCTTGTAGTTGTTCTGCCTTTTTCAAGGTAATCAATTAACAGGATCTCTTTCGCATCCCAAAACACACTGGCCATGACCTTTCCGGCAGATAAGATCGACTTCGCTTTCTTTGGCGCTGAACTACCTGCTTCGATACACTGCTTCGACTGCTGTTTCGTTTCTGACGTGTAGTGGTGGACCCATGTCCCATCCATGGTAATAATTTGCTGCACAAAATCGGTTGGATCCCTATTGAATCGGTTCAAACATTGCTGCGAAAGTCGCTTTTGATCGGGCTTCAGAAAATTCGGCACCCAGCTTGCGCAGAGCTTTCGCATCCCTAATTCTTCGTGCAAGATGTTTCGCACCTTTTCTTTCGATATCCCCACGGCCTCCGCTATCTCACTCACCTTCACACGCCTTACGTAACACCATATTGTGCACCATTTCTTTGGTTTTCGGTGAAAACGAAAACGAAGAATTTTATGAACGAACGACACGTCTACTTAGAAAATTCGTGTAAACAAACTACTTGATAGAACAAGTTGAGACTTGTCATACGAACTAATGACAGGTGCACCCAGGCAGGAATCATAAATTTTCGCTGACTGGACTGCAATCTCCTTACCCTCGTATTATTTTTTTCCCTTAAAGACATGGAATTTTCCCATTATGTATACTTACCACAATGATATTGGTCATTTTGGATTATACCAAACTTATGAATTAAGAAAGCGTAGCCATTGGTTTCCAGAGGTGGTAAAGAAAATAGATAATTACATTAGAAACTGTTTAAAATATATTGAATTTAACTCTATATCGGGCCCAAAAGAAGGATGCCTACACAGCATTCCCAAGTGTAATTTACCGTTTGAGGTTATCCACGTAAACCATTATGGACCACTAACCAAGGAAGTCATACACATACTTATGTATTTGAGGTAATTGATAGATTTTTAAAGTTCCTTAAACTTTAGCCCTGTAAGAGCACCAATGTACATGAGGTTTTGAAGCATTTACAAAATTACATCTCCAATTATAGCCGACCTAGAGTCATCATTTCAGATCGTGGATCTTGTTTTATATCAAGCATATTTAAAGATTTTACCAAAGAACAAGAAATTCGTCACATATTAATAGCTACGGGAGCACCGAAAGCAAATGGACAAATAGAAGGACTGAACTATCATCTCTCTTAGGGAAAAATTGTCGATGAGTGGGACAAAGTATTACATGATGCAGTTCAGTATTAATAATATTATAAGAATATTTACAGTGCAAACTCCAGTCATGTTATTAGTTGGTTAAAGGAAGAAGATAGATTTGATTTTGAGGAATTAAGGGCAGAAGCAGAAGAAAATATTGAGACAGTCCCAGTCGAAAATAAGAACTATTACAATCAGAAGCATAAGGAACCCCGAAAGTATACAGTAGGTCAGTATGTTATGATAATTAATGTCGACACCACAGCTGGTATTAACAAAAAAATAATTCCCAAATATCGAGGGCCATACGTCATAAAATCTGTATTGCCTAATGACAGATAATGGTAGATACAATTAGTTGGCTATTTTAGGTCTGGTTTTACTTCGATACGTATAGATTTAAAACAATCTTACATGCTTCGGCATATGATGCATTTTTCAAAAAAATTTGAAATATAAAAGACAGTATATTAATATCATACAACATATATATATATATATATATATATATATATATATACATATATATATATATATATATATATATATATATATATATATATATTGATATATGAGACGCACCCTGCCTGCGGTGAGAGAATGAAATGTTAATGAAATAAAAGTGTAAGATAAAAATTATGTATTTGAAAAGATTAGTTGGGCGCCTTAATTTATAAAATCTCACCTCAGACTGCGCTATCTTTATCTCAAATAGCCAACTAGTCGGAAAGCAAGAAACTACATAAAAAAACAACTTTACTAAATGTGGGTGATCTCAGGCTCGTCGTGAATTTTAGGTTGTTGCTTCCATAAATGAATAATATTAATGTTGTCGCTTAATAAAATAACTCCTACAAACAAATATAAACAAATAAAAGATTATTGTAAATTAAAAATATGATATTTATTAAATTAAAGGAAACTGTAAAATATAACATATTACAAATGTGATATTACCGAAACTGTATATACGCATAAACAACAAGGTGTTACTAATGTGAAAAGAGGTTATGTGTGTTAGACTAATAAATAATATGAATATAAATGTGAATAACCTTATTACAATAATGGTGAGTACCCTTTTATTGCTATATCTAAGTTTTAAATAGCTTGTTTAATTAAATATAAAAATCAGGACAGGACGTGATAGATCAGGTAAATAATTCGAGAATATTGTTAAATAAAAGTTTAAAGAATTTAATTTTTGGAAAAATTGATAAATATTATCTGAAAACCTGTTATAATAATGATCCTGATGTATGTTTGTAGATCGTAAGTATGAATTGGGAAGATTCTCGGCGATCCGAAAATGTTCGGGTGCAGTACAAAACGATGGCGGCGTGGGTGGCTGTTTACGAAGACGCTATCGAAGATTTTCTTCGGACTTCGTCTCCGGTGCCTAATTACTCCCTGCGCTCGTTTCTGGCTGTAGGATTTCAGGTATCGTTGCAGATGTACGTTAGACTATTATGTTAATGTTCGGCGATGGATTCTTGAATATTTTTCTTTTGATTTTCTATCGTTTTCGGTGGAACTACGTCAGTGACGCTATGTTGTTTGAAAGTTCGTTATTACCGAAAATTCTTGTAGTAATTCTCTTGTCGATCGAGTTAATTAATATTCTGGATACTTTTAATAACTTTTAGATGAATTTATAATTTAAATTTATGTTTTTTAAAAGATTTCTAAGGCTTGGTCTAAAAAGATGCGTCTATTCATTTTTATAATTCAAGGATCGAATATCCCGATAGCACTTGTCTGAATATTACCAAACACGCTATCTATTGATATCAAAAGTCTCGATGATTTACCCTTTTAACAATTTTATATAAAAAGAATTTGATTAATTTTGATTATCTAACTGATTTTAAAAATTATATAATAAATTACCAAGTTAGGTTAAGATAGATTTGAATGATACAAATCGCATACTGCGCATGATAAATGTAAACATAGCGAGATGTCAATTTGTAGGCGTGTCTTACTAGCGTCGATATAATACAAAGATGCATATGGATTTGAATATGTTTTTCGCGCTAATATTTGAAAATTTGAATATGATATAATAAATCCGAAATCCGAAATCCGAAATCCGAAATCCGAAATCCGAAATCCGAAATCCGAAATCCGAAATCCGAAATCCGAAATCCGAAATCCGAAATCCGAAATCCGAAATCCGAAATCCGAAATCCGAAATCCGAAATCCGAAATCCGAAATCCGAAATCCGAAATCCGAAATCCGAAATCCGAAATCCGAAATCCGAAATCCGAAATCCGAAATCCGAAATCCGAAATCCGAAATCCGAAATCCGAAATCCGAAATCCGAAATCCGAAATCCGAAATCCGAAATCCGAAATCCGAAATCCGAAATCCGAAATCCGAAATCCGAAATCCGAAATCCGAAATCCGAAATCCGAAATCCGAAATCCGAAATCCGAAATCCGAAATCCGAAATCCGAAATCCGAAATCCGAAATCCGAAATCCGAAATCCGAAATCCGAAATCCGAAATCCGAAATCCGAAATCCGAAATCCGAAATCCGAAATCCGACATCCGAGATCCGAGATCCGAGATCCGAGATCCGAGATCCGAAATCCGAGATCCGAGATCCGAGATCCGAGATCCGAGATCCGAGATCCGAGATCCGAGATCCGAGATCCGAGATCCGAGATCCGAGATCCGAGATCCGAGATCCGAGATCCGAGATCCGAGATCCGAGATCCGAGATCCGAGATCCGAGATCCGAGATCCGAGATCCGAGATCCGAGATCCGAGATCCGAGATCCGAGATCCGAGATCCGAGATCCGAGATCCGAGATCCGAGATCCGAGATCCGAGATCCGAGATCCGAGATCCGAGATCCGAGATCCGAAATCCGAAATCCGAAATCCGAAATCCGAAATCCGAAATCCGAAATCCGAAATCCGAAATCCGAAATCCGAAATCCGAAATCCGAAATCCGAAATCCGAAATCCGAAATCCGAAATCCGAAATCCGAAATCCGAAATCCGAAATCCGAAATCCGAAATCCGAAATCCGAAATCCGAAATCCGAAATCCGAAATCCGAAATCCGAAATCCGAAATCCGAAATCCGAAATCCGAAATCCGAAATCCGACGAAATCCGAAATCCGACGAAATCCGAAATCCGAAATCCGACGAAATCCGAAATCCGACGAAATCCGAGATCCGAGATCCGAGACCCGAGATCCGAGATCCGAGATCCGAGATCCGAGATCCGAAATCCGAAATCCGAAATCCGAAATCCGAAATCCGAAATCCGAAATCCGAAATCCGAAATCCGAAATCCGAAATCCGAAATCCGAAATCCGAAATCCGAAATCCGAAATCCGAAATCCGAAATCCGAAATCCGAAATCCGAAATCCGAAATCCGAAATCCGAAATCCGAAATCCGAAATCCGAAATCCGAAATCCGAAATCCGAAATCCGAAATCCGAAATCCGAAATCCGAAATCCGAAATCCGAAATCCGAAATCCGAAATCCGAAATCCGAAATCCGAAATCCGAAATCCGAAATCCGAAATCCGAAATCCGAAATCCGAAATCCGAAATCCGAAATCCGAAATCCGAAATCCGAAATCCGAAATCCGACGAAATCCGACGAAATCCGAAATCCGAGATCCGAGACCCGAGATCCGAGATCCGAGATCCGAGATCCGAGATCCGAGATCCGAGATCCGAGATCCGAAATCCGAAATCCGAAATCCGAAATCCGAAATCCGAAATCCGAAATCCGAAATCCGAAATCCGAAATCCGAAATCCGAAATCCGAAATCCGAAATCCGAAATCCGAAATCCGAAATCCGAAATCCGAAATCCGAAATCCGAAATCCGAAATCCGAAATCCGAAATCCGAAATCCGAAATCCGAAATCCGAAATCCGAAATCCGAAATCCGAAATCCGAAATCCGAAATCCGAAATCCGAAATCCGAAATCCGAAATCCGAAATCCGAAATCCGAAATCCGAAATCCGAAATCCGAAATCCGAAATCCGAAATCCGAAATCCGAAATCCGAAATCCGAAATCCGAAATCCGAAATCCGAAATCCGAAATCCGAAATCCGAAATCCGAAATCCGAAATCCGAAATCCGAAATCCGAAATCCGAAATCCCAAATCCCAAATCCCAAATCCCAAATCCCAAATCCCAAATCCCAAATCCCAAATCCCAAATCCCAAATCCCAAATCCCAAATCCCAAATCCCAAATCCCAAATCCCAAATCCCAAATCCCAAATCCCAAATCCCAAATCCCAAATCCCAAATCCCAAATCCCAAATCCCAAATCCCAAATCCCAAATCCCAAATCCCAAATCCCAAATCCCAAATCCCAAATCCCAAATCCCAAATCCCAAATCCGAAATCCGAAATCCGAAATCCGAAATCCGAAATCCGAAATCCGAAATCCGAAATCCGAAATCCGAAATCCGAAATCCGAAATCCGAAATCCGAAATCCGAAATCCGAAATCCGAAATCCGAAATCCGAAATCCGAAATCCGAAATCCGAAATCCGAAATCCGAAATCCGAAATCCGAAATCCGAAATCCGAGATCCGAGATCCGAGATCCGAGATCCGAGATCCGAGATCCGAGATCCGAGATCCGAGATCCGAGATCCGAGATCCGAGATCCGAGATCCGAGATCCGAGATCCGAGATCCGAGATCCGAGATCCGAGATCCGAGATCCGAGATCCGAGATCCGAGATCCGAGATCCGAGATCCGAGATCCGAGATCCGAGATCCGAGATCCGAGATCCGAGATCCGAGATCCGAGATCCGAGATCCGAGATCCGAGATCCGAGATCCGAGATCCGAGATCCGAGATCCGAGATCCGAGATCCGAGATCCGAGATCCGAGATCCGAGATCCGAGATCCGAAATCCGAAATCCGAAATCCGAAATCCGAAATCCGAAATCCGAAATCCGAAATCCGAAATCCGAAATCCGAAATCCGAAATCCGAAATCCGAAATCCGAAATCCGAAATCCGAAATCCGAAATCCCAAATCCCAAATCCCAAATCCCAAATCCCAAATCCCAAATCCCAAATCCCAAATCCCAAATCCCAAATCCCAAATCCCAAATCCCAAATCCCAAATCCCAAATCCCAAATCCCAAATCCCAAATCCCAAATCCCAAATCCGAAATCCGAAATCCGAAATCCGAAATCCGAAATCCGAAATCCGAAATCCGAAATCCGAAATCCGAAATCCGAAATCCGAAATCCGAAATCCGAAATCCGAAATCCGAAATCCGAAATCCGAAATCCGAAATCCGAAATCCGAAATCCGAAATCCGAAATCCGAAATCCGAAATCCGAAATCCGAAATCCGAAATCCGAAATCCGAAATCCGAAATCCGAAATCCGAAATCCGAAATCCGAAATCCGAAATCCGAAATCCGAAATCCGAAATCCGAAATCCGAAATCGAAATCCGAAATCCGAAATCCGAAATCCGAAATCCGAAATCCGAAATCCGAAATCCGAAATCCGAAATCCGAAATCCGAAATCCGAAATCCGAAATCCGAAATCCGAAATCCGAAATCCGAAATCCGAAATCCGAAATCCGAAATCCGAAATCCGAAATCCGAAATCCGAAATCCGAAATCCGAAATCCGAAATCCGAAATCCGAAATCCGAAATCCGAAATCCGAAATCCGAAATCCGAAATCCGAAATCCGAAATCCGAAATCCGAAATCCGAAATCCGAAATCCGACATCCGAGATCCGAGATCCGAGATCCGAAATCCGAGATCCGAGATCCGAGATCCGAGATCCGAGATCCGAGATCCGAGATCCGAGATCCGAGATCCGAGATCCGAGATCCGAGATCCGAGATCCGAGATCCGAGATCCGAGATCCGAGATCCGAGATCCGAGATCCGAGATCCGAAATCCGAAATCCGAAATCCGAAATCCGAAATCCGAAATCCGAAATCCGAAATCCGAAATCCGAAATCCGAAATCCGAAATCCGAAATCCGAAATCCGAAATCCGAAATCCGAAATCCGAAATCCGAAATCCGAAATCCGAAATCCGAAATCCGACGAAATCCGAAATCCGACGAAATCCGAAATCCGAAATCCGACGAAATCCGAAATCCGACGAAATCCGAGATCCGAGATCCGAGACCCGAGATCCGAGATCCGAGATCCGAGATCCGAGATCCGAGATCCGAAATCCGAAATCCGAAATCCGAAATCCGAAATCCGAAATCCGAAATCCGAAATCCGAAATCCGAAATCCGAAATCCGAAATCCGAAATCCGAAATCCGAAATCCGAAATCCGAAATCCGAAATCCGAAATCCGAAATCCGAAATCCGAAATCCGAAATCCGAAATCCGAAATCCGAAATCCGAAATCCGAAATCCGAAATCCCAAATCCCAAATCCCAAATCCCAAATCCCAAATCCCAAATCCCAAATCCCAAATCCCAAATCCCAAATCCCAAATCCCAAATCCCAAATCCCAAATCCCAAATCCCAAATCCCAAATCCCAAATCCCAAATCCCAAATCCCAAATCCCAAATCCCAAATCCCAAATCCCAAATCCCAAATCCCAAATCCCAAATCCCAAATCCGAAATCCGAAATCCGAAATCCGAAATCCGAAATCCGAAATCCGAAATCCGAAATCCGAAATCCGAAATCCGAAATCCGAAATCCGAAATCCGAAATCCGAAATCCGAAATCCGAAATCCGAAATCCGAAATCCGAAATCCGAAATCCGAAATCCGAAATCCGAAATCCGAAATCCGAAATCCGAAATCCGAAATCCGAAATCCGAAATCCGAAATCCGAAATCCGAAATCCGAGATCCGAGATCCGAGATCCGAGATCCGAGATCCGAGATCCGAGATCCGAGATCCGAGATCCGAGATCCGAGATCCGAGATCCGAGATCCGAGATCCGAGATCCGAGATCCGAGATCCGAGATCCGAGATCCGAGATCCGAGATCCGAGATCCGAGATCCGAGATCCGAGATCCGAGATCCGAGATCCGAGATCCGAGATCCGAGATCCGAGATCCGAGATCCGAGATCCGAGATCCGAGATCCGAGATCCGAGATCCGAAATCCGAAATCCGAAATCCGAAATCCGAAATCCGAAATCCGAAATCCGAAATCCGAAATCCGAAATCCGAAATCCGAAATCCGAAATCCGAAATCCCAAATCCGAAATCCCAAATCCCAAATCCCAAATCCCAAATCCCAAATCCCAAATCCCAAATCCCAAATCCCAAATCCCAAATCCCAAATCCCAAATCCCAAATCCCAAATCCCAAATCCCAAATCCCAAATCCCAAATCCCAAATCCCAAATCCCAAATCCCAAATCCCAAATCCCAAATCCCAAATCCCAAATCCCAAATCCCAAATCCCAAATCCGAAATCCGAAATCCGAAATCCGAAATCCGAAATCCGAAATCCGAAATCCGAAATCCGAAATCCGAAATCCGAAATCCGAAATCCGAAATCCGAAATCCGAAATCCGAAATCCGAAATCCGAAATCCGAAATCCGAAATCCGAAATCCGAAATCCGAAATCCGAAATCCGAAATCCGAAATCCGAAATCCGAAATCCGAAATCCGAAATCCGAAATCCGAAATCCGAAATCCGAAATCCGAAATCCGAAATCCGAAATCCGAAATCCGAAATCCGAAATCCGAAATCCGAAATCCGAAATCCGAAATCCGAAATCCGAAATCCGAAATCCGAAATCCGAAATCCGAAATCCGAAATCCGAAATCCGAAATCCGAAATCCGAAATCCGAAATCCGAAATCCGAAATCCGAAATCCGAAATCCGAAATCCGAAATCCGAAATCCGAAATCCGAAATCCGAAATCCGAAATCCGAAATCCGAAATCCGAAATCCGAAATCCGAAATCCGAAATCCGAAATCCGAAATCCGAAATCCGAAATCCGAAATCCGAAATCCGAAATCCGAAATCCGAAATCCGAAATCCGAAATCCGAAATCCGAAATCCGAAATCCGACATCCGAGATCCGAGATCCGAGATCCGAAATCCGAGATCCGAGATCCGAGATCCGAGATCCGAGATCCGAGATCCGAGATCCGAGATCCGAGATCCGAGATCCGAGATCCGAGATCCGAGATCCGAGATCCGAGATCCGAGATCCGAGATCCGAGATCCGAAATCCGAAATCCGAAATCCGAAATCCGAAATCCGAAATCCGAAATCCGAAATCCGAAATCCGAAATCCGAAATCCGAAATCCGAAATCCGAAATCCGAAATCCGAAATCCGAAATCCGAAATCCGAAATCCGAAATCCGACGAAATCCGAAATCCGACGAAATCCGAAATCCGAAATCCGACGAAATCCGAAATCCGACGAAATCCGAGATCCGAGATCCGAGATCCGAGACCCGAGATCCGAGATCCGAGATCCGAGATCCGAGATCCGAGATCCGAAATCCGAAATCCGAAATCCGAAATCCGAAATCCGAAATCCGAAATCCGAAATCCGAAATCCGAAATCCGAAATCCGAAATCCGAAATCCGAAATCCGAAATCCGAAATCCGAAATCCGAAATCCGAAATCCGAAATCCGAAATCCGAAATCCGAAATCCGAAATCCGAAATCCGAAATCCGAAATCCGAAATCCGAAATCCGAAATCCGAAATCCGAAATCCGAAATCCGAAATCCGAAATCCGAAATCCGAAATCCGAAATCCCAAATCCCAAATCCCAAATCCCAAATCCCAAATCCGAAATCCGAAATCCGAAATCCGAAATCCCAAATCCCAAATCCCAAATCCCAAATCCGAAATCCGAAATCCGAAATCCGAAATCCGAAATCCGAAATCCGAAATCCGAAATCCGAAATCCGAAATCCGAAATCCGAAATCCGAAATCCGAAATCCGAAATCCGAAATCCGAAATCCGAAATCCGAAATCCGAAATCCGAAATCCGAAATCCGAAATCCGAAATCCGAAATCCGAAATCCGAAATCCGAAATCCGAAATCCGAAATCCGAAATCCGAAATCCGAAATCCGAAATCCGAAATCCGAAATCCGAGATCCGAGATCCGAGATCCGAGATCCGAGATCCGAGATCCGAGATCCGAGATCCGAGATCCGAGATCCGAGATCCGAGATCCGAGATCCGAGATCCGAGATCCGAGATCCGAGATCCGAGATCCGAGATCCGAGATCCGAGATCCGAGATCCGAGATCCGAGATCCGAGATCCGAGATCCGAGATCCGAGATCCGAGATCCGAGATCCGAGATCCGAGATCCGAGATCCGAGATCCGAGATCCGAGATCCGAGATCCGAGATCCGAGATCCGAGATCCGAGATCCGAGATCCGAGATCCGAGATCCGAGATCCGAGATCCGAGATCCGAGATCCGAGATCCGAGATCCGAGATCCGAGATCCGAGATCCGAGATCCGAGATCCGAGATCCGAGATCCGAGATCCGAGATCCGAGATCCGAGATCCGAGATCCGAGATCCGAGATCCGAGATCCGAGATCCGAGATCCGAGATCCGAGATCCGAGATCCGAGATCCGAGATCCGAGATCCGAGATCCGAGATCCGAGATCCGAGATCCGAGATCCGAGATCCGAGATCCGAGATCCGAGATCCGAGATCCGAGATCCGAGATCCGAGATCCGAGATCCGAGATCCGAGATCCGAGATCCGAGATCCGAGATCCGAGATCCGAGATCCGAGATCCGAGATCCGAGATCCGAGATCCGAGATCCGAGATCCGAGATCCGAGATCCGAGATCCGAGATCCGAGATCCGAGATCCGAGATCCGAGATCCGAGATCCGAGATCCGAGATCCGAGATCCGAGATCCGAGATCCGAGATCCGAGATCCGAGATCCGAGATCCGAGATCCGAGATCCGAGATCCGAGATCCGAGATCCGAGATCCGAGATCCGAGATCCGAGATCCGAGATCCGAGATCCGAGATCCGAAATCCGAAATCCGAAATCCGAAATCCGAAATCCGACGAAATCCGAAATCCGACGAAATCCGAGATCCGAGATCCGAGACCGAGATCCGAGATCCGAGATCCGAGATCCGAGATCCGAGATCCGAGATCCGAGATCCGAGATCCGAGATCCGAGATCCGAGATCCGAGATCCGAGATCCGAGATCCGAGATCCGAGATCCGAGATCCGAGATCCGAGATCCGAGATCCGAGATCCGAGATCCGAGATCCGAGATCCGAGATCCGAGATCCGAGATCCGAGATCCGAGATCCGAGATCCGAGATCCGAGATCCGAGATCCGAGATCCGAGATCCGAGATCCGAGATCCGAGATCCGAGATCCGAGATCCGAGATCCGAGATCCGAGATCCGAGATCCGAGATCCGAGATCCGAGATCCGAGATCCGAGATCCGAGATCCGAGATCCGAGATCCGAGATCCGAGATCCGAGATCCGAGATCCGAGATCCGAGATCCGAGATCCGAGATCCGAGATCCGAGATCCGAGATCCGAGATCCGAGATCCGAGATCCGAGATCCGAGATCCGAGATCCGAGATCCGAGATCCGAGATCCGAGATCCGAGATCCGAGATCCGAGATCCGAGATCCGAGATCCGAGATCCGAGATCCGAGATCCGAGATCCGAGATCCGAGATCCGAGATCCGAGATCCGAGATCCGAGATCCGAGATCCGACATCCGAGATCCGAGATCCGAGATCCGAGATCCGAGATCCGAGATCCGAGATCCGAGATCCGAAATCCGAAATCCGAAATCCGACGAAATCCGAAATCCGACGAAATCCGAGATCCGAGATCCGAGATCCGAGATCCGAGATCCGAGATCCGAGATCCGAGATCCGAGATCCGAGATTCGAGATTCGAGATTCGAGATTCGAGATCCGAGATCCGAAATCCGAAATCCGAAATCCGAAATCCGAAATCCGAAATCCGACGAAATCCGACGAAATCCGACGAAATCCGAAATCCGAGATCCGAGACCCGAGATCCGAGATCCGAGATCCGAGATCCGAGATCCGAGATCCGAGATCCGAAATCCGAAATCCGAAATCCGAAATCCGAAATCCGAAATCCGAAATCCGAAATCCGAAATCCGAAATCCGAAATCCGAAATCCGAAATCCGAAATCCGAAATCCGAAATCCGAAATCCGAAATCCGAAATCCGAAATCCGAAATCCGAAATCCGAAATCCGAAATCCGAAATCCGAAATCCGAAATCCGAAATCCGAAATCCGAAATCCGAAATCCGAAATCCGAAATCCGAAATCCGAAATCCGAAATCCGAAATCCGAAATCCGAAATCCGAGATCCGAGATCCGAGATCCGAGATCCGAGATCCGAGATCCGAGATCCGAGATCCGAGATCCGAGATCCGAGATCCGAGATCCGAGATCCGAGATCCGAGATCCGAGATCCGAGATCCGAGATCCGAGATCCGAGATCCGAGATCCGAGATCCGAGATCCGAGATCCGAGATCCGAGATCCGAGATCCGAGATCCGAGATCCGAGATCCGAGATCCGAGATCCGAGATCCGAGATCCGAGATCCGAGATCCGAGATCCGAGATCCGAGATCCGAGATCCGAGATCCGAGATCCGAGATCCGAGATCCGAGATCCGAGATCCGAGATCCGAGATCCGAGATCCGAGATCCGAGATCCGAGATCCGAGATCCGAGATCCGAGATCCGAGATCCGAGATCCGAGATCCGAGATCCGAGATCCGAGATCCGAGATCCGAGATCCGAGATCCGAGATCCGAGATCCGAGATCCGAGATCCGAGATCCGAGATCCGAGATCCGAGATCCGAGATCCGAGATCCGAGATCCGAGATCCGAGATCCGAGATCCGAGATCCGAGATCCGAGATCCGAGATCCGAGATCCGAGATCCGAGATCCGAGATCCGAGATCCGAGATCCGAGATCCGAGATCCGAGATCCGAGATCCGAGATCCGAGATCCGAGATCCGAGATCCGAGATCCGAGATCCGAGATCCGAGATCCGAGATCCGAGATCCGAGATCCGAGATCCGAGATCCGAGATCCGAGATCCGAGATCCGAGATCCGAGATCCGAGATCCGAGATCCGAGATCCGAGATCCGAGATCCGAGATCCGAGATCCGAGATCCGAGATCCGAGATCCGAGATCCGAGATCCGAGATCCGAGATCCGAGATCCGAGATCCGAGATCCGAGATCCGAGATCCGAGATCCGAGATCCGAGATCCGAGATCCGAGATCCGAGATCCGAAATCCGAAATCCGAAATCCGAAATCCGAAATCCGAAATCCGACGAAATCCGAAATCCGACGAAATCCGAGATCCGAGATCCGAGACCCGAGATCCGAGATCCGAGATCCGAGATCCGAGATCCGAGATCCGAGATCCGAGATCCGAGATCCGAGATCCGAGATCCGAGATCCGAGATCCGAGATCCGAGATCCGAGATCCGAGATCCGAGATCCGAGATCCGAGATCCGAGATCCGAGATCCGAGATCCGAAATCCGAAATCCGAAATCCGAAATCCGAAATCCGACGAAATCCGAAATCCGACGAAATCCGAGATCCGAGATCCGAGATCCGAGACCCGAGACCCGAGATCCGAGATCCGAGATCCGAGATCCGAGATCCGAGATTCGAGATTCGAGATTCGAGATCCGAGATCCGAAATCCGAAATCCGAAATCCGAAATCCGAAATCCGAAATCCGAAATCCGACGAAATCCGACGAAATCCGACGAAATCCGAAATCCGAGATCCGAGACCCGAGATCCGAGATCCGAGATCCGAGATCCGAGATCCGAGATCCGAAATCCGAAATCCGAAATCCGAAATCCGAAATCCGAAATCCGAAATCCGAAATCCGAAATCCGAAATCCGAAATCCGAAATCCGAAATCCGAAATCCGAAATCCGAAATCCGAAATCCGAAATCCGAAATCCGAAATCCGAAATCCGAAATCCGAAATCCGAAATCCGAAATCCGAAATCCGAAATCCGAAATCCGAAATCCGAAATCCGAAATCCGAAATCCGAAATCCGAAATCCGAAATCCGAAATCCGAAATCCGAAATCCGAAATCCGAAATCCGAAATCCGAAATCCGAAATCCGAAATCCGAAATCCGAAATCCGAAATCCGAAATCCGAAATCCGAAATCCGACATCCGACATCCGAGATCCGAGATCCGAGATCCGAGATCCGAGATCCGAGACCCGAGACCCGAGACCCGAGACCCGAGATCCGAGATCCGAGATCCGAGATCCGAGATCCGAGATCCGAGATCCGAGATCCGAGATCCGAGATCCGAGATCCGAGATCCGAGATCCGAGATCCGAGATCCGAGATCCGAGATCCGAGATCCGAGATCCGAGATCCGAGATCCGAGATCCGAGATCCGAGATCCGAGATCCGAGATCCGAGATCCGAGATCCGAGATCCGAGATCCGAGATCCGAGATCCGAGATCCGAGATCCGAGATCCGAGATCCGAGATCCGAGATCCGAGATCCGAGATCCGAGATCCGAGATCCGAGATCCGAGATCCGAGATCCGAGATCCGAGATCCGAGATCCGAGATCCGAGATCCGAGATCCGAGATCCGAGATCCGAGATCCGAGATCCGAGATCCGAGATCCGAGATCCGAGATCCGAGATCCGAGATCCGAGATCCGAGATCCGAGATCCGAGATCCGAGATCCGAGATCCGAGATCCGAGATCCGAGATCCGAGATCCGAGATCCGAGATCCGAGATCCGAGATCCGAGATCCGAGATCCGAGATCCGAGATCCGAGATCCGAGATCCGAGATCCGAGATCCGAGATCCGAGATCCGAGATCCGAGATCCGAGATCCGAGATCCGAGATCCGAGATCCGAGATCCGAGATCCGAGATCCGAGATCCGAGATCCGAGATCCGAGATCCGAAATCCGAAATCCGACGAAATCCGAAATCCGACGAAATCCGAGATCCGAGATCCGAGATCCGAGATCCGAGATCCGAGATCCGAGATCCGAGATTCGAGATTCGAGATTCGAGATTCGAGATCCGAGATCCGAAATCCGAAATCCGAAATCCGAAATCCGAAATCCGAAATCCGACGAAATCCGACGAAATCCGACGAAATCCGAAATCCGAGATCCGAGACCCGAGATCCGAGATCCGAGATCCGAGATCCGAAATCCGAAATCCGAAATCCGAAATCCGAAATCCGAAATCCGAAATCCGAAATCCGAAATCCGAAATCCGAAATCCGAAATCCGAAATCCGAAATCCGAAATCCGAAATCCGAAATCCGAAATCCGAAATCCGAAATCCGAAATCCGAAATCCGAAATCCGAAATCCGAAATCCGAAATCCGAAATCCGAAATCCGAAATCCGAAATCCGAAATCCGAAATCCGAAATCCGAAATCCGAAATCCGAAATCCGACATCCGACATCCGAGATCCGAGATCCGAGATCCGAGATCCGAGATCCGAGACCCGAGACCCGAGACCCGAGATCCGAGATCCGAGATCCGAGATCCGAGATCCGAGATCCGAGATCCGAGATCCGAGATCCGAGATCCGAGATCCGAGATCCGAGATCCGAGATCCGAGATCCGAGATCCGAGATCCGAGATCCGAGATCCGAGATCCGAGATCCGAGATCCGAGATCCGAGATCCGAGATCCGAGATCCGAGATCCGAGATCCGAGATCCGAGATCCGAGATCCGAGATCCGAGATCCGAGATCCGAGATCCGAGATCCGAGATCCGAGATCCGAGATCCGAGATCCGAGATCCGAGATCCGAGATCCGAGATCCGAGATCCGAGATCCGAGATCCGAGATCCGAGATCCGAGATCCGAGATCCGAGATCCGAGATCCGAGATCCGAGATCCGAGATCCGAGATCCGAGATCCGAGATCCGAGATCCGAGATCCGAGATCCGAGATCCGAGATCCGAGATCCGAGATCCGAGATCCGAGATCCGAGATCCGAGATCCGAGATCCGAGATCCGAGATCCGAGATCCGAGATCCGAGATCCGAGATCCGAGATCCGAGATCCGAGATCCGAGATCCGAGATCCGAGATCCGAGATCCGAGATCCGAGATCCGAGATCCGAGATCCGAGATCCGAGATCCGAAATCCGAAATCCGACGAAATCCGAAATCCGACGAAATCCGAGATCCGAGATCCGAGATCCGAGATCCGAGATCCGAGATCCGAGATTCGAGATTCGAGATTCGAGATTCGAGATCCGAGATCCGAAATCCGAAATCCGAAATCCGAAATCCGAAATCCGAAATCCGACGAAATCCGACGAAATCCGACGAAATCCGAAATCCGAGATCCGAGACCCGAGATCCGAGATCCGAGATCCGAGATCCGAAATCCGAAATCCGAAATCCGAAATCCGAAATCCGAAATCCGAAATCCGAAATCCGAAATCCGAAATCCGAAATCCGAAATCCGACGAAATCCGAAATCCGACGAAATCCGAGATCCGAGATCCGAGACCCGAGATCCGAGATCCGAGATCCGAGATCCGAGATCCGAGATCCGAGATCCGAGATCCGAGATCCGAGATCCGAGATCCGAGATCCGAGATCCGAGATCCGAGATCCGAGATCCGAGATCCGAGATCCGAGATCCGAGATCCGAGATCCGAGATCCGAGATCCGAGATCCGAGATCCGAAATCCGAAATCCGAAATCCGAAATCCGAAATCCGAAATCCGAAATCCGAAATCCGAAATCCGAAATCCGAAATCCGAAATCCGAAATCCGAAATCCGAAATCCGAAATCCGAAATCCGAAATCCGAAATCCGAAATCCGAAATCCGAAATCCGAAATCCGAAATCCGAAATCCGAAATCCGAAATCCGAAATCCGAAATCCGAAATCCGAAATCCGAAATCCGAAATCCGAAATCCGAAATCCGAAATCCGAAATCCGAAATCCGAAATCCGAAATCCGAAATCCGAAATCCGAAATCCGAAATCCGAAATCCGAAATCCGAAATCCGAAATCCGAAATCCGAAATCCGAAATCCGAAATCCGAAATCCGAAATCCGAAATCCGAAATCCGAAATCCGAAATCCGAAATCCGAAATCCGAAATCCGAAATCCGAAATCCGAAATCCGAAATCCGAAATCCGAAATCCGAAATCCGAAATCCGAAATCCGAAATCCGAAATCCGAAATCCGAAATCCGAAATCCGAAATCCGAAATCCGAAATCCGAAATCCGAGATCCGAGATCCGAGATCCGAGATCCGAGATCCGAGATCCGAGATCCGAGATCCGAGATCCGAGATCCGAGATCCGAGATCCGAGATCCGAGATCCGAGATCCGAGATCCGAGATCCGAGATCCGAGATCCGAGATCCGAGATCCGAGATCCGAGATCCGAGATCCGAGATCCGAGATCCGAGATCCGAGATCCGAGATCCGAGATCCGAGATCCGAGATCCGAGATCCGAGATCCGAGATCCGAGATCCGAGATCCGAGATCCGAGATCCGAGATCCGAGATCCGAGATCCGAGATCCGAGATCCGAGATCCGAGATCCGAGATCCGAGATCCGAGATCCGAGATCCGAGATCCGAGATCCGAGATCCGAGATCCGAGATCCGAGATCCGAGATCCGAGATCCGAGATCCGAGATCCGAGATCCGAGATCCGAGATCCGAGATCCGAGATCCGAGATCCGAAATCCGAAATCCGAAATCCGAAATCCGAAATCCGAAATCCGAGATCCGAGATCCGAGATCCGAGATCCGAGATCCGAGATCCGAGATCCGAGATCCGAGATCCGAGATCCGAGATCCGAGATCCGAGATCCGAGATCCGAGATCCGAGATCCGAGATCCGAGATCCGAGATCCGAGATCCGAGATCCGAGATCCGAGATCCGAGATCCGAGATCCGAGATCCGAGATCCGAGATCCGAGATCCGAGATCCGAGATCCGAGATCCGAGATCCGAGATCCGAGATCCGAGATCCGAGATCCGAGATCCGAGATCCGAGATCCGAGATCCGAGATCCGAGATCCGAGATCCGAGATCCGAGATCCGAGATCCGAGATCCGAGATCCGAGATCCGAGATCCGAGATCCGAGATCCGAGATCCGAGATCCGAGATCCGAGATCCGAGATCCGAGATCCGAGATCCGAGATCCGAGATCCGAGATCCGAGATCCGAGATCCGAGATCCGAGATCCGAGATCCGAGATCCGAGATCCGAGATCCGAGATCCGAGATCCGAGATCCGAGATCCGAGATCCGAGATCCGAGATCCGAAATCCGAAATCCGAAATCCGAAATCCGACGAAATCCGAAATCCGAAATCCGAAATCCGAAATCCGAAATCCGAAATCCGAAATCCGAAATCCGAAATCCGAAATCCGAAATCCGAAATCCGAAATCCGAAATCCGAAATCCGAAATCCGAAATCCGAAATCCGAAATCCGAAATCCGAAATCCGAAATCCGAAATCCGAAATCCGAAATCCGAAATCCGACATCCGAGATCCGAGATCCGAGATCCGAGATCCGAGATCCGAGATCCGAGATCCGAGATCCGAGATCCGAGATCCGAGATCCGAGATCCGAGATCCGAGATCCGAGATCCGAGATCCGAGATCCGAGATCCGAGATCCGAGATCCGAGATCCGAGTATGAAATGCGGAGACGGACATTCGACTCACCTATGTACAAAGACCAAAACAACCCCACCAAAGTGTGCAAACTGCGGTGGTCCACATTTATCCATATCCATCAACTGTCCTAATAACCCTAACAATCCTGCAAACAAAACCACACCTCAACCTAAATACATACCAGCACCACCCCCAACAACAAATCCATGGACACAAAGACAAAACAAGACAACACCGAACATAGTTGACGAATTAGCACTTGCCTTAGGCAATATGCTATTAACGCTACACTCGACTAACGCAACAAACGAACAGATACAGCACTTTGTAACACAAACAAAGACAATCATAACACTCTACAATAAAACACATTAAACACACACACAACTGACACGCAAACAAAAAATGTGATGATGACCAACGAAATTACACACGTGACTTAAACGACTGACACACAGACTTTACACACACAATACACACAGGACCGCGCAAAAAAAAAAAAAAAAAAAAAAAAAAAAAAAAAAAAAAAAACACAACAACGGACGATTAAATCAGACTCAAACACTCACAACCCTGGGACGTACATAACAACGGTGTGGAAATGGAGGTATCTTCGACCACGGAACAAAATTCAAGACACATGACCCCGGCATTTATTGAACAGTTCGTCTACAGTCATCGTACGCGCTGATTCAGACGTAGCAGATCGAATCGCCTGACATACTCTTTAGTATTATTATTACTACTTACTTGGTGTATCCTCAAAATGACCGGGCGCGGTAAAGGAGGCAAAGGATTGGGAAAGGGTGGAGCGAAACGTCATCGCAAAGTGTTACGTGATAACATCCAGGGCATCACCAAACCCGCCATCAGACGTCTAGCACGTCGCGGCGGTGTGAAGAGAATCTCCGGTTTGATTTACGAAGAGACGCGGGGTGTTCTGAAAGTCTTCCTCGAAAACGTAATACGCGATGCCGTAACATACACCGAGCACGCGAAAAGGAAAACCGTTACGGCTATGGACGTCGTTTATGCCCTGAAACGTCAAGGACGTACCCTTTACGGTTTCGGCGGTTAAGAGCTCGGTCATCATCACATTTGCGTTAAATGCGCAACGGACGTCGGGCGGACGGACATCGCCTAATTAAATTACAATTAACAACGGTTCTTTTCAGAACCACAAATACTAATCGTTCTGGCGAAAAAGAATGAGGTAGGCAATAAAAATAGAGACACTGATATCAATAATAATAATAACATCAAAAAGAGAAAAGCAGGTTTGTTAATAGCCCTTACGCATACAGGCAAAATTCACATTATCTATAATAAATTGGGCTATTTACAGTAAGCATAAATAGCCAGCCACAACACGCAGTTACATAATGACAATTATTGTGACCGATTACATAAATCGGTTATTATCTAATACCGATTGTGACTGACGTCAATTGTAGTACAACGTCGTCAGTTCTTCGGTCTCGAAAACGTTCAATGGAAACACACAATATACGTTTCGAGGACCCAGCGTTACAAAACATATGGTAGATGTTTTGTCGGATAGCTTTATTTTTAAAATGCCAGCCAGATATTGAGTAAATCTAAATCCTTTTTTTTTTTTTTAATTTCAAATTAGAAAATGACATTCATAATAGTTAATTACGGATATTAAAGCTACTCACTTTTGTATATGTTAAATTTTACAATAATTTACATAAATTGACTAAATATAATTTTAACGATCATTCAATGTTAAAAATATAATTTACTAAAAATATATACCAAGATTCAACTCTAATCTATATTTATAAAACTAAGATATAAATAATAAGATATCCAATTCTTTAATACAACATGATAACTATTACAAATTCAAACATATCACAATATCCCTTGCATATGTTAAAATATAAAACTCTTATAGACATAATATTAGAAATAGCTCAACAATATAATGTAGGTTTATCCCGTTCAGTTTAAATGTCTAAATTAAATATTGTGGCCCTGAGAAGGGCCGTGAATTTAATTTGGGGAGAATATTACCAGAGAAGGTGGTAGTGGTGCGCGTTAACGGTTTATCCCCGTCGATCACCCGTCGCGTTTAAGGTTTTTTCTCAGTTTTCTTGGGCAAAAGTACCGCCTGGATATTGGGCAGGACGCCGCCTTGAGCGATTGTCACGCCGGAGAGGAGTTTATTCAATTCCTCGTCGTTGCGTATCGCCAGTTGCAGATGTCTGGGTATGATGCGGGTCTTTTTATTGTCCCTGGCGGCGTTGCCTGCCAATTCTAGAACTTCCGCCGCCAAATATTCCATGACCGCGGCCAAATAAACCGGTGCCCCGGCACCTACTCGTTCGGCGTAATTACCCTTACGCAGAAGACGATGTATACGGCCGACCGGGAACTGTAGACCGGCACGGCTGGAACGTGATTTCGCCTTGCCCTTAACTTTGCCACCTTTACCGCGTCCTGACATTTTTTAATAATTTGTATATAATAATATCGGCCAAGATCAGGTGATAGCGTCTATACTCGCTGCTGTCTCGCAACGGTGTAGGAATTTTTCCAGACACGCTCAAACCTACGTACTTATAGCCGCGCTCGTCCACCAATGGTCGCGATTCGGCACCTCTCGATACGGTGGGCGTGGCCTAATCGTGCGCACCGTTCTCCCTCAAAAACCGGCGCGATAGTGCACGCCGAACAGACCGTCTCACACCTTCGACAGTATACATTCTATTACAATCCTACTTACTATTAAATATTGACTACAACCATGCCACCGAAGACTAGCGGTAAAGCCGCTAAGAAAGCAGGCAAGGCTCAGAAGAATATATCGAAGGGCGATAAGAAGAAGAAACGCCGCAGGAAGGAGAGTTACGCAATTTATATTTACAAGGTGCTCAAGCAGGTCCATCCGGATACGGGCATATCCAGCAAGGCGATGAGCATCATGAACAGCTTCGTGAACGATATATTCGAACGCATTGCGGCCGAAGCGTCCCGTCTGGCCCATTATAATAAACGTTCGACGATCACCAGTCGGGAAATACAGACGGCTGTCCGTCTGTTACTTCCCGGTGAATTGGCAAAGCACGCTGTTAGCGAAGGAACCAAAGCCGTCACGAAATATACCAGTTCAAAATAATGGGCGACGCCTGGAGGTGACCATTGCGCAAATGGTTTATCATCGGCGGCGGCGGCGGGAGATCGGCCATTAAATATATAAATAACTGCGTCGATAGAAACAATATAAAAAAAAACGGTTCTTTTTAGAACCACAAACGAGATATAATTTAAATTGAAAAGAGAGAATAATATACGAATAGAACGTCGATATGTATAAGTTAGGCATGAGAGTTTGAACGGTAATTCGAACGAAAAAAAAAAAAAAGATTAAAAATAGACAATAAGCAAAATGCAATTCCACCGTAAGTGTATTATTAATTTCGACGGCCGATAGGTATATATGTCACGACACCTGATGACGCGGTAAATATGTAAAACGTTATATCCATAACACGTCCTAAACTCCAGTCGGCCATGAAACGATATATCCATAATACGTCCAAAACTCAAGTCAGCCATGATTTCCCTAGTAATAGTATCTAAAAGCATGACGTAACTTAATGAATGAATATGAATCATTTAAATCATGAAACGATATATCCATAATACGTCCAAAACTCAAGTCAGCCATGATTTCCCTAGTAATAGTATCTAAAAGCATGACGTAACTTAATGAATTAATATGAATCATTTAAATGACAGACGATTTGAGTAAATAGCACGGTTACAAATATAGTAGTCGGTCGGTCATTAATAAATAAAATTCCATGACAACGTATTTATTAGATGACACCAATTTCATTAAAATTTGACAATTCAGAACGGCCGCGGTAAAGTTACGACGATATCCCGTCAACCCAAAAAAAAAAAAAAAACAATTTCAGAAAATGTTAGTAAGCAAAATGCAATTCTTCACTATGGTATAAGCGTGCAGCTGTATTAGTAAGGTCGGGTGACAGTTTTATCGATATGTGTGTGTAGATATGTCAAAAATTGACTACCTGTAAATTGCTTATACTAGGATGTCGAGGTCAAATTGACTTGAAATAGTATGAAGAAGATGGACAAATACTTAATAGGAAAAAAGGGGATATAGGGTCCGAAAGGCCGTTAAACCATAATCGATTCCTGTTTCATCGGTCGTTTGGATTTGTCCTGTGGTCGAAGTTACCGCTATTTTCACACCTCCGTTGTTACGCTGTCTGTCTTAGCACGGTCCTGTGTTGTTGCGTGGTGTGTAAGTCTGTGTGTTTGTCGCTTTTTATCCGTTCAAGTCATGTGTGTGTTTACTGATTGTTCTTGAAAAGTGTGATTATATTCTGTATGCGTTACGAGGTATTGAATATGTTCTGTTGTTGCATTTGTAGAGAGTAATTATATTTGCATTTAGCCTAAGGCAAGTGCGAGATCGTCATTTGTGTTAGGTGTTGTTGGTGGTTCATTTGTAATTGAAAGTCCGCAGCAGTCGTGTAATTTATAAATCGAGCTATACATCTATTCCTAGCGTGGCCCATCTCCTACCATACAACAGAAACGGCAATGATGGAATAATTATATACGTACACGGCGACGATATACATGATACCGGTAGCATAAGATTAGCGAATAAATACATCGTGCGGGCAAGTAATTGAGAAAAGGGTGGGGAAAAAAATAAAAAAAAAATTATATATAAACGGCAAAGAAACACCAACGGGTTAATTAATTATTTACGATGACGTGGTAATGAAATAGGCATATTATAATCGTCAAGAGCAGAGGAATATTGCCGAAGGACATTCGGATGTCCACGTAATTAACGGTTCCCAACAAGAGCGTGTAAGCAACGTCGTGTCTGCGCCGACGGTGGTGATATCGGACCTTGACTCTCGATTAAACGTACGAAGATGATATTATAGTTGCGAAACGGACGTTACCGATGCGGCAAAGTCTCGCACCGAGTGTGAGGTGGTGGTATTAATCGGCGTCGTTCGTAAAACGGCCGTCCCATGGCGAAAAAAAAATAGGCCATAATAAATTGTAACGACGACGACACCCATCGAGAATGCGGAATCGTCAAAAAACGGACCGATATATAATGGCGTGCACAGTCTATCCTATTGCGGCGAGATTGTTTTCGCCCGTCGCCGGACCAAGCCTGGACATCGGACGGAAGGATTCCGCGACGTCCGCCGTCACCATCGACGTCGGTCGTGGACATCGATCGTCAAAGAACGACGTCGGTCCGGTGCCGCTCCGATAGGTCTCTTACGGAATGTGATGGCGGTCGTTGCGACGGCGAGTCGGGGAAAAGCGCGATGCCGTCGCGAGGCGGCGTCCTCGGCCGTGGGGTGTGCGTACTAATCGACGACGGCAGGGCGTCGGTCGACGTCCGCGACGAGTTCTAAGTGGGGCTTGCGAACACGAGGGCGTCCGTGGTCCGATGAGTGGACCTTCCGTTGACGGCCCTGTTACCCTCGGGCTTCGGGGAAATGGTCAGCAGGCGCTGGGCGTCGCGCCGGCTTCTCAGCGCGGAGCGCCCGGGGTAAAACAACAAGGGGAACGGTGCTAAAATGCCTAGACACTCGATACTTACGACGAAGTGTAAGGTAGGAAAAAAAAAAAAAAAAAAAAAAAAAAAAAAAAAAGAGGTGTTTCCACTGTACAAAAATTTACAATATATTACACAATAAAAAAATAAAATATATACAACAGGAAATGCAAAAAATAAAGTATAAACAAAAAAATAAATAAAATATAAGTAAGTAACAAAACTGACGCTAAAAAAATGCAAGCCAGGCAAGGCAAGCAAGGACAAAATACAAGAGAAGAAAAAAAAATAATAATAATAAAATAAAATAAAATTAAGAAAAAACTAATACATAATTAAACAAACAAAACACAACAAAAATTAAAAAAAAAAAACACAACACAAGGTATGCAATAATAAAAAAAAACATATGGACACAAAAAAAAAAATAAAGAGAAATAAATATATATATATACATACAAGGGCGAGATATACAAATGGGGAAAGAACAAAAACAATAATAATAAAAAAAATACTTGCGGTTTTCAAGGTATCCAAAAAAAACCACGTGTCGCAAACACTAGCACTCGCGCACCACACGCCGCGCAGAGACACCACACCACGTGTACAACGTAGCCGCGAGCACCGAAACACACCGCACACACAAAAACAGTCGTTGTAAGCGTCCAAGCACTGGGAGGTAAAAAAAAAAAAAACTGTTCTTCAGCCGTCGGCACCAACACAAATTCACAGGGTTACGGGGAAATGAATTTAACACTGACGCCGAGGTGGGGCGTAGCAAAAGGAAAATAATAAGGGGTTTGTGAAACTCACGTTTCACAGGGTACGGCGGAGAAAAACAAAAAATGTTTGTCAATTGAAAAAAATCGGCGGAGAATAATTTCGGTAACCGAAATTATTCTAAGTCCACTTCGGACTTAGTCAGAATTCTGTCTGACAAAACAGAAAACTAACGGGCAGAAAACAAAGGCAAAGGTAACACAAATAAGGAAATAAATGTTGATTAATAAATATAACTTACATGTGTTGGTGAATTTGCCGGTGAGAAAATATCCCGGGTTCCGTAGTCAAATACAGAAAAACTTCTTGCTGCTGTAGGGCAGCGTTTCGCCTTCTTGACTAAAATTCTCGAAGATAATCTAGCAGCGGTTGTAGTCTTCTGTAGGTAGTAGTAGTTCGTAAGGTGGTCTCGTAGCGAATCAATCTTGGTCGAATCGGGGCGCTGTATTTATCCCAACGCCTGACCACGCCTCCGTTCCTGATTGGTCGGTCGACGACTTGGAGAACGGCGAATCACGGCTGACCGCGACATACAACTTGGCACTCGCGGTTTTCCAAACGCCTGGCCACGCCTACGTTCCCCTCATTGGTCGGTCGACGACTTGGAGAACGGCGAATCACGGCTGACCGCGACAAACAAAACTCGGCCCTCGCGGTTTCGCACTTCACTACTCTGCATGGCGTGTCGGAGAAAGCTTGGTTTGATTTAAACAACGTTGAAACTTCAATCAAACAGAGGGAACCGAATGGTAACATCCGGCCCTCCTCCGGGAAGACGTTGTTTTAAGCAGACCGAGCGGCGCACTTAGTGTCTCTAATGGGGGGGGGATACACTTAACTGTCTCTAGGGGGTTAGTCTTCGGCCAAACTGGGCCCTGGTGCTGGTTCTGGAGCTGCTGGTGGTGCAGGGTCGGGTGGGGGTCCTGCTGCCTCCTCTTGGGGTCTTCGGTCGGCGAGCTCGGCTGCTCGCTGAGCTGGATCGGGAGCGATCCGGCAGGGTCGGAGCTGGTCCAGGTGATATTTGCAACGCTGAGCTCCTGGTCGTTCTACCCAAACAGCCGTGGGGCCAGCGTTCTCCAACACTGGGTATGGTCCTAACCATCGTGGGGCAAAGTGTTGGCCGGGTGGATGGTGGGCTTTTACCATGACCAGGTCACCTGGTCGGAACTGGATCGGCATCGGGGTATTGGGCTGAGCATACCTTTGCTCGCGGTATCTCAGCTCATTGGCATGCAGCTTCCTCAGGCGTTGGTCGGCGGGTTCAACAGGTCGCGGATCGGGATCTCGCCATTCCCCTGGTCGTTGTAGCTCGTACCCAAAAAGGGCACGGGCAGGGGAATAGCCGGTAGCAGCGTTCTGGCGGCAGCGTAAATTGAAGGTGACCGCTCCCAACTTCTCGTCCCATCTTTCCGGCGTCTGACCTTCGAGTTGAATTCGTAGGCCCTTCTTCAACTCTTGGTTTCGTCGCTCGACAGGGTTTGCCCTGGGATGATAAATTGGGGTGGTCCAGTGGAGGCACTGCCAGCGACGGATGGCGGAATCCCAAGCAACGGAAGTGAATTGGGGACCATTATCCGTTAGGATGGCCATGGGGTACCCAAAACGGTGGAAGAGGTTCTCGAGGAATGTCGTGGTAGCATCGGAACTGGCACTCTTGACAGCGCCTACTTCGGTCCATCGGGAGTATAGGTCTTGGGCGACGATCCCAAAACGGTTACCGGTCCGGGTTTCGGTCATTGGTCCGATGATATCCACGGAGATAACTTCAAAGGGCCTGGCTGGTGCATGGGGCCTTAAAGGGGCTTTGGACTGGGCTGGCCCCCTCTTGAAGGCGTTGCATATGCGGCAGCACTTCACGTGGTCCGTTATCTCGGGAGTCATGGTAGGCCAATAATACCTTTCCTGGATGGCCCTCAAGGTTTCTTCGGTTCCCGGGTGGCCTGCCGTGTGGTGGTCATGGTATTGGTATATGACCTGCCTCCTGGCAGCTCGTGGTACCACAATCGGGAACCGATCGCCCATACGTCGTCGAAGGACGCCGTTTTGTACCATGAAAACGGACTCTGCATCCTCTTGGGGTGGTTGAATAGTCCTTTGGATTATGTCGATGACTTGGGGGTCGTCCTGCTGGGCATCTTGGACGCGGTGGAATAGAGGTTCTTCGGCTTCCTCGAGGATGAAAATCTGGTCTTGGGGTTGGGAAACTCTGGGGTTGCCAATCTCCTTGGGTAGCATCCGTTCCACGCTTCCAAGGTTCTTGGGTGTTCCTTCGTCTCCAGGGTTTCGGGATAGGGCGTCTGGCAGCTCATTGTCCCGTCCGGGGACATGTTCCACTCTGAACTGGTACTCCTGTAGGAGTAGAGACCATCTCATTAATTTTGACCTGGCCTCGCGGAACTGCCCCAACCAAGTAAGGGCTTTGCTGTCTGTTCGTAGGGTAAAAGGTCGACCTTCCAGATAGGCACGGTACCTCTTGACGGCCCATATGACTGCCAAACACTCCTGTTCGTTCACATGGTAGTTGCGTTCCGTGGCGTTAAACCTCAGGCTGGCGTAACTGATGATGTCCCGTCGTCCTTCCGTCTCCTGGAAGAGGACTGCGGCAGCGCCGATGGAACTGGCATCTGTTTGCAGAACGAACTGCTTGGTGAAGTCGGGCCGGTGGAGGAAGAGAGGTTTGGAGGCGGCAGTCTTGATCTCCTGGAAGGCTGCTGCTGCTTCGCTGGTCCATTTGTACTTGGTGGCTGTGGACAGAAGATCAGTTAAGGGGGCTAGGATGCGGGAGCACTCAGGGATGTAATCTCGAAGCCAGTTTATGACCCCAAGGAAACGGCGTAGGGCCTTCCTGGTCTTCGGGATTTCGGTGGTTAGGATGGCTTCAATATGGGCGGCTTGCGGGTGGTTCCCTTCGGATGTTACTACGTGACCGAGGTAGTCCAACTGGCTGCTGGCAAATTGGCATTTCTCGAGGTTTAACTTCAGCCCATGCTGTGTTAACCTCTCGAAGACCAAACGGAGGTGGCGTTGGTGGTCTTCCCAGGAGTTGGAATATATGATGATGTCGTCCAGGTAGGCGATGGTGAATTCCCGGAGGTATCCGACTAGTACATCCTGAACCATCAGCTTCTGGAAGGTGGTAGGTGCGCCTTTGAGTCCGAACGGCATCACGTTGAACTCGTAGGCTGCTCCATCAGGGGTTGTAAAGGCGGTCAGGTGCTTCGACTGTTCAGCCAACTCTATTTGCCAGTAACCGTTCCTCAGGTCTAGCGTGGTGAAGATCCTGGCGGCACCAAGGTCCCTCAAGGAGTCTTGAATGGGTGGTAGGGGGCTGACTTCATCGAGGGTCTTGGCGTTAATTTTCCTAAAATCAATGCAAAAACGAGGCTCACCACTTTTCTTCGCCACAATTACGATAGGCGAGTTATATTCGCTATGACTGGGGCGAATTACGTTGGCGGCTAGCATTTTCTCCACTTCTTCCGCGATGACCTTCTTCTTCTCGGGGGCGTATCGGTATTGAGGTACTCGTACTGGTACGTCGTCTGTCAGGCGGATGGTGTGTTTCGTGGTCGCCGTGGTTGAAGTGGTCCCTCCCTCAGAGAACAGTTCGTGGAACTCGCCAAGGGTCCTTAGGAACGCTCCCTTTTGGTCGGTGGTCCACCCTTCCATGTTGACCGGGACTTCGTCAGGGTTGATTGTCGGATCCTTCTGGGGTGGGGGTTGGTGGTGGTAATGGAGAGTCCATCGTTGTTCCTCCCCCACATGCAGGCATCCGCGCATGAAATCCAACACGGCACGTTGCTGTCGGAGCCAGGGGAGTCCCAGGATGATGTTCGCTCCCAGGTGTTCACAAACTACGACGGTGGTTGTGAACTTGAAATCCGTAGTGGCGCTGGTGGCGTGTAGGGTCCCGCTGTGATTGGCGGTGAGGTAGTGCCGTTGATCGGCCAACTGGAAATTGATCGGCACTATCTCCTCAGTTGGCCCATTTGTCCATTCCGGTCGGCAAAGGTTTTGGCTCGCCTGGGTGTCTACCAAGGCAATGACCGATTTTCCATTCACCTGAACCTTGATGGCTGGCGTTGCGGCGGTGTGGGTGATGGACGTGATAGTCAGGGCCGTCCCGTAGTTCCTGGGGTTGGGGCGGCCCCTTAGGCTTCCCCCGACTTCTTTGGCTTATCCAAGGGCTTACCTGAGGTCTCCTGATTTTGTGGGTGGCGGTCCTTAAACCAGTACGGCCGTTCCGGGCAGTCCCTGTTCAGGTGGTTCTCTGGGCAGAACCAACATCGCGGGAGCCGTGGTTCGACTGGTCCTGATGGCGGGTGGTGGTTCACTGGGTCAGCTCCTGGAGGCCTCGGGTTGTAGGTTGAGGGCTGGGCCGGCTTCTTTGGCTCAGGAAGACGTCCGGCGGCGGCGGCGGTGGTGGTGGTGGTGGTTGACGGTCTGGGGGTTGGTTTGAGGCCGTCAAAGATGGCCGTCCATTTCGCACAGAGTTCCAAGAGCTCTGTGAACGTCT
Organism: Melolontha melolontha; assembly: GCA_935421215.2. NCBI lineage: Eukaryota > Metazoa > Arthropoda > Insecta > Coleoptera > Scarabaeidae > Melolontha > Melolontha melolontha. Next base: position 129,985 of record CAKXYW020000018.1, read on the forward strand.
GTGGCGCGGACTGCGTAAGTTGTACGCAGAAATCCCGCGTCATCCTCCTGGTAATGTGGCTCACCAGGGCAGGCTCTGACCAGTGGGGATCCAACCGCAAACACAACCTCCTCTGGCGGTTTACGAAGGTCTCTGCAGGGGTGTCGGGCTGCTGTCTGGCTTCGGTGGCCATTCGGAGCAAGTGTCTCCTCTGGTCACTCATGAACTCGGTTTCAAACCTCCTCCGGAAATCCACCAAATCCATGAAGCTGGCTTCATGGCGCTTATACCACTTAAGCGCTTCGCCTGTGAGGTGGGGTTGGATGGCGTCATCGATGTCTTCCGGTACTTCTAGTTGTTCGTTCGCGAGGTGTACTTCGAGACGCGTCAAGAAGAACATGGGGTCCTCCAACAGGTGTCCGCTGAAGGGTCTTGGGGTCTTCTGCGGCTTCTTGTCTCCCATTGCCTGTCGCAGAGCTTGGGCTAACTGATTGATGGAGTCCTGGTTGTTCTGGGTTTCGGCGATTTCAGTTGTGGTGGTGGGGGTGTCGATTTTCAGGGGATGGGCGGCACACGCTCTGTATGCCGCGAGTTCTCCTTCCATATAGGCGAGCCGTAGTTCGCCAATGGATGGCTGTTGTTGCTTCTCAGCAGATCTTAAAACCGTGTTAAAATACTGCTGAGTCTGTCGATGGGCGTCATCTTGGTCGTTGGCAGGTGTTTCCGGGACTGCAGGCGCTTCAGGTGTGGATGGACCTTCGTCGTCCTCCATGGTGGTCTTCTTCGTCGTGGATCTTGTGTCTACTGGCATCCTCGGGGTTCGTGAGTACTATCCAATACTCTGGCTCGAAACGTTGGGCGCCAATTGTTACCCTCGGGCTTCGGGGAAATGGTCAGCAGGCGCTGGGCGTCGCGCCGGCTTCTCAGCGCGGAGCGCCCGGGGTAAAACAACAAGGGGAACGGTGCTAAAATGCCTAGACACTCGATACTTACGACGAAGTGTAAGGTAGGAAAAAAAAAAAAAAAAAGAGGTGTTTCCACTGTACAAAAATTTACAATATATTACACAATAAAAAAAAATAAAATATATACAACAGGAAATGCAAAAATAAAGTATAAACAAAAAATAAATAAAATATAAGTAAGTAACAAAACTGACGCTAAAAAAATGCAAGCCAGGCAAGGCAAGCAAGGACAAAATACAAGAGAAGAAAAAAAAATAATAATAATAAAATAAAATAAAATTAAGAAAAAACTAATACATAATTAAACAAACAAAACACAACAAAAATTAAAAAAAAAAAACACAACACAAGGTATGCAATAATAAAAAAAAACATATGGACACAAAAAAAAAATAAAGAGAAATAAATATATATATATACATACAAGGGCGAGATATACAAATGGGGAAAGAACAAAAACAATAATAATAAAAAAAATACTTGCGGTTTTCAAGGTATCCAAAAAAAACCACGTGTCGCAAACACTAGCACTCGCGCACCACACGCCGCGCAGAGACACCACACCACGTGTACAACGTAGCCGCGAGCACCGAAACACACCGCACACACAAAAACAGTCGTTGTAAGCGTCCAAGCACTGGGAGGTAAAAAAAAAAAAAAACTGTTCTTCAGCCGTCGGCACCAACACAAATTCACAGGGTTACGGGGAAATGAATTTAACACTGACGCCGAGGTGGGGCGTAGCAAAAGGAAAATAATAAGGGGTTTGTGAAACTCACGTTTCACAGGGTACGGCGGAGAAAAACAAAAAAATGTTTGTCAATTGAAAAAAATCGGCGGAGAATAATTTCGGTAACCGAAATTATTCTAAGTCCACTTCGGACTTAGTCAGAATTCTGTCTGACAAAACAGAAAACTAACGGGCAGAAAACAAAGGCAAAGGTAACACAAATAAGGAAATAAATGTTGATTAATAAATATAACTTACATGTGTTGGTGAATTTGCCGGTGAGAAAATATCCCGGGTTCCGTAGTCAAATACAGAAAAACTTCTTGCTGCTGTAGGGCAGCGTTTCGCCTTCTTGACTAAAATTCTCGAAGATAATCTAGCAGCGGTTGTAGTCTTCTGTAGGTAGTAGTAGTTCGTAAGGTGGTCTCGTAGCGAATCAATCTTGGTCGAATCGGGGCGCTGTATTTATCCCAACGCCTGACCACGCCTCCGTTCCTGATTGGTCGGTCGACGACTTGGAGAACGGCGAATCACGGCTGACCGCGACATACAACTTGGCACTCGCGGTTTTCCAAACGCCTGGCCACGCCTACGTTCCCCTCATTGGTCGGTCGACGACTTGGAGAACGGCGAATCACGGCTGACCGCGACAAACAAAACTCGGCACTCGCGGTTTCGCACTTCACTACTCTGCATGGCGTGTCGGAGAAAGCTTGGTTTGATTTAAACAACGTTGAAACTTCAATCAAACAGAGGGAACCGAATGGTAACATCCCGGGAGTTTCGTATTCGGTACGTGCACTTGCGAATTGGACCCCGCCCCGGTAAAATTTTAAAAACACTCATCATACAGCTCGTCACGAGTGAACAGCAAGCAACAGCAACATATATATATATATATATATCTATATATCCAGCGATCGCTAGTTATAAACATTTGACAAACGAATATAGGCATTACAAAAAAAAAAAAAGCAGCATACGTTCGCCCGAACGAAAATCATCACGACGTCCTCCACGGCAATAACGGAATCACCAACCATATCGACTGACATGTCGGACGTGGCGTCGCAACAGCAGTCACAGACGGCGGCGGCCGCCAGTCCCGCCGCGCCGGCCAAGAAAAGCGCCGCCGCCGCATCGGCTGGCGTCAAAAAGGCGAAAAGTCCCCGCTCGAAGCCCACACATCCCCCGACTTCGGAGATGGTCAACGGGGCGATCAAGAGCCTGAAGGAACGCGGCGGTTCCTCGCTGCAGGCGATCAAAAAGTACGTCGCCGCGAATTACAAGGTCGACGCGGAAAAGATGTCCCCTTTCATCAAGAAGTACCTGAAGGCGGCGGTCGCGTCCGGCGCTCTCGTCCAGACGAAGGGAAAGGGCGCGTCCGGATCGTTCAAGCTGGCCGCCGCCAAGAAGGGGGCCGGCGCCGCCGAAGCGCAACAGGTCGGCGTCGCGACGGCGAGATCGGCCGCCGCGAGCAAGAAGAAATCCGCGGCGGCGGCCGCTGCCGCCGCTAAGTCGCCCAAGGGGGGCAGGAAGGCCGGAGGCGGCTCGACCGCGACGGCCGGCGGTGTCGCGGAGAAGAAGTCCAAGCTGAAGAAGGCCGCGAAGAGTCCCACGAAAAAACCCAAGGCCCCCAAGCCGAAGACGGCCAAGAAAACGGCCTCGTCCTCGGGCGCCGCAGCAGTCGCGACGCCCAAGGCGGCCAGATCGGCCGCCGCTAAGACGAAGGCGACCGCCAGGTCACCCAAGGCCGCCAACACCGCCTCATCGAGATCGTCGAAGGGCGGCGCGACGTCCAGAAACGCAGCCGCGTCCAAGGCGAGAACGGCGAACACGGCCAAGGGCGGTTCGGCGAAAAAAAAGTGAGCGGCGGCGCCTTCGAACGGTCCCCATCGACGGCGCCTTCGCCTACTGAAGCGGAGGAGGCGGTGCAGCAGCAATTGCGGAAAAAAGAACGGCGCCGGCGACGAAGAGGAGGAGGAGAAAACAATACGTATACGTATAAGCGAGTCACAAATGGCCCTTTTCAGGGCCCCATTCGATTTCCTAACATATAAACTAAAAAGAGAGAGCATATTTTGCATTACGTGTTGGTAATTTTAGCAAATTACTGCCGTACAAACAAACAAACAAACAAACAAACAAACAAACAAACAAACAAACATACATACATACATACATACATACATACATACATACATACATACATACATACATACATACATACATACATACATACATACATACATACATACATACATACATACATACATACATACATACATACATACATACATACATACATACATACATACATACATACATACATACATACATAACATAACAGAACATAACATAACAAGTGTTCAATTGAAAAGTCAATCTAGTAGCATGTGATTTACCGAGAACATTTTGAAGTATGTCGTAAATTAAAATTTACTACTTAACCTACGAAGTCGTATATTTTGACAGTTTCATACATACAAATAGATAACAAATGTGATAGACTTTAGTAAATGTCATTTGAATTGACGTTTACGGAACAACAAACACATATTAATATATTAGTGTCTTATTCTATCAGATATTTCAATGTAACCTGGATTGATTTTTCAAAAGAACATTTGTTACATACATACATACATACATACACACACTTTACCACCTATCGTCTTCCAAATGTTCCATATTTATTTATGTAATCGAAAATTGTTCTAAAGATTATACAACGTGCATGCATTTGTCAGTTTGTCTGTGTGTGTCTGTCTGTGTTTCTCTCTCTCTCTTACTGTGTGTGTGTGTGTGTGTGTGTGTGTGTGTGTGTGTGTGTGTGTGTGTGTGTGTGTGTGTGTGTGTGTGTGTGTGTGTGTGTGTGTGTGTGTGTGTGTGTGTGTGTGTGTGTGTGTGTGCGCGCGCGCGCGTGACATGTTTTGACATAATGTTCATAAACAAGTCTATCGTCCACCTGATCATGTGTATCAAACGGCTAAGATATCTAAAATTCTAATGCTTATGGAAAAAGGTTGAAGAGATAGAAATAAATTTGGACGACGAAAGTGTTGAAGAATGTGAAGAAAATAGTGTAGCAACGATGAAAAAAAGATAGAAGAAATTAGGGACTTAAGCCAAGAGGTGCCAGCTACAGCCTCAGTTAACTCTATCGTCACTGTTAGAAAAATAACCTTAATCCATTGGACTGATGATCAAAAGAAACTAACTAAACTATTTTTTAAAACAAACATAAATTCAAAAATTCCTCCCAAAAAAAGCGAATGTGGATAAATATCCGGAAAAATTCCATAATAAGTCTGGCCCACAAATAAAAGTTTTCGTTTAAAATATGTATCGCAATAAAAATTAGTCTTTAATTATATGTATCAAGTATATTATAAGATCTTTTGCTTGTTGTACTTATAAATTGTTTCATTAAAATTAATTTGTATCTTTAAAAATTATTCTTAATTTTGTCATTGATAGTACTAGTAAGCCTAAAAACGTATAAATGTTTGGCTTCGTTATAGCTAACACTTTATCCTACAGAATATTTAAATAATATTGAAATCTCGATACCTTACGTAACCTAATATTAATAAATCGAACAGTGAAATTTTATTTACAAAGGAGCCATGCTATTAACACAGAATTACAATTTGGAATACAGCACAAATGTATGTGTTCATATTACATATTTTAGTTTAAGTTATTAAGTAAGACTCCTACACGTAACTCATTATTTGTTTGTAAATTCATCACTTTAGTATATTGATTTAAAATAAAAATTGTGTTTGTTTAACTAAATTTTAATAAACAAACAATTTTTTTTGATTCATTTTAACTCAGAAAGATAAGCAATAGAAGCAATTCCAAATTCAAAGTGTATATAAACTAAAGAAAATTAGTTCCTTCTCTAAAATACGCCAATCCACGTAACCGATATTTATTAAAGAATTGCACAAATACTTACGAGTATATTAAATATATGTAGATAATACGCAATATGAGATACGATGTTAGACAACATAGCAGACGCAGAAAGATGTATTCAGTAAAATATAAATACCTTCCTCGGACGTAGAATTACAGGTTTCGTAAAAAGAATATATCTGTCGAAGCAGATATAATAGACACATGTATGGGCGCAATATTGATAAGAAAATGAAAACAAAAAATCCTTAATTTATTTTTTCTGCCATCAGAGTAGAGTATATTAGAAAATAAAGTCACTATAGCGTTTGATTTGTACATTCGGCGGTTTGGAAATGAGAAAAACATTATATACTTCAGAGCTTTATGTAGACGACAAATTGAAGGTATAATGAAATGAAGCAGAATTGATAGCGGTTTATATATATATATATATATATATATATATATATATATATATATATAATTAGGAAGGAAGAATTAGGAATTTTATTATTATGGAATATTATTATAATATATATTCTTTCAGAATTATATTTTCCAAAATGCAACTTAATTTTTATCGTTAAAAATTAATCACCCCAATTGTTTCAATAAGTCACTGTACCAACCCAACAGCTGTTCCTCTTTTGAAGATCATTGGTCGCTGTTGTAGCACAGGTTTTCCAAAATATTTTGATATATTAAGTATAATTTAGATCTTTGATGAATTTTTATGAACTTATTGTTTTACAAATAAATTTTTCCTTCTCACATAACCTTTGACATTATCAAACATTAACAATTGTATATAAAGTTAACTAAATTTAAATTGTTCTATAATTTTGGGATATGTAAGAGAGTCACATACATTTAAAATTTATTTATAGATTTGACACTCTATTTTAAAAAAAATATATATATATAAATATAATACAGTCTTCCACCTTCTAAGAAATTTTAATAACAGAAATGTAACAAATTAAAGCTAGTCCTTTCCATAAGTTAATCAACATATTATTATCATATATATACAGTATAACAACTTGAACTACGAAAGCCTATTGATAGGAGAGGGAGGTAAATTTAAATGTAATCATTTTGCTTATTTAGCTACTTATATATCCACCACATTATATTATAACATTATTTTCTTTAGATTGACATTTTTAAATTCGTTATATCTTTTGAATGGAATGTCAGAGTTTAATAATTTAAAATGTATTTTACTGGTATCGAAATGGTCTTTTATAAAATATCATTTAATAGGATAAATAATAATACAGAGGTATGGATAATATGGTTCGATTATTGTCGGCACTACTTTTATTAACTTTTAAAATGTAAAAAAGTAGTTATATATAGAGGCATAACTACAGTAGTTGGACATATGGTTTCGCGGACTTTTTTGTAGATATTAATACGTTCTATAATACTGTTGAACATTTTTTTGTTCTATCAACAATAGTTTCCGCAGCGTACGCGATGACAGATTTTTTGTGACTAATTTTTCCACACCTTGGGTTACATTAATGCATTTTTATTGGGGATCCCTTTTTTAATTGAAAATGTAATATAGTCCATGTCACTCGGTGAAAATGCAGCTTTCTAATGGTTAAAGAATTTTTGAAATCGGTCCAGTAGTTTTTGTGTGAAAAAATTACAAACATACATACATACATACATACAAAAACACAAATGGTTCCATAGGCATGTATTTCGAAAAATATGAATTTTTTTAGTTCACGCTTTCGTCGCCAGAGGTGTTAGTACTACCGAGTGTATATTCGCGAAACGTATATATTTTCTAAAGTGCCGCTTATTTGGAAACCGCATATTTGTCAACTTTGCTTTATCATCAATCTAATGCAGTATTTGTTTATTATGCACGTGTTTGAATAAAGGGTGCTTTGTAAACAGGTATGTTCAAGACATTATAAACATGTCATATATTTTTGTTCGGCATGCTGGCTTCGAAATAAATATTTGCATTATATGAATGTAATAATACCCTTTCCTTGTATTATGGATTCCTATAAGCTTTTATCACATTTAAATGACGTTTATTTTTGAAATTTTGCATACTTATTTGTAAATGTGTTATATCATCAATCTAATGCGGTATTTCTTTATTATGCACGTGTTTGAATAAAGAGTGCTTTGTAAACAGGTTTTTGAAGACATTTTTAAACAAGAAATATTTAAGTTCGGCAAACTTGCTTCGAAATAAACATTTGCATTATATGAATGTAATAAATGTAATAATACCCTTGTATTATGGATGCCTATAAGTTTGTTTCACATTTAAATGACTTTTAATTTTGAAATTTCGCATATAATATTATTTATAATTGTTAGCTAAGAACTGCCCGGCAATATTTCCTTTATCAAAATATACGTTTAAATTTATCAATGAACGCAATAATTACCTTAAATATCATGTAATAGTATTGAGAAAGCATTTTTTTTAAACTATACTTTAATAAACAAATTTATTGGTCTGTAATATAAAAAAAAAAATTATATGAATACCCATACCTTCAGGTGGATGCCGAACTGTATGCAGTTTGTACGGACCTCAAAATGATAGCTGGATGTATATACATACGGGACGAAATATTAAAATTATATACATCCAATTCAGGTGCGATGATTACAATTATTTTAAGTATGATCACGGTCATTTTTGTACTGTTCACTCTCTATTTTATTGAAATGACGTGAGAATTGTGGTTCTGAAAAGAACCGGTGGTGTGGTAATGGAAAAAAAAAATTAAATATAGGTGACCCCGTGCGGCCAATATTCTAAGCCCTTTCGCCACGTATGCGACGAGCCAGCTGAATGTCCTTCGGCATTATGGTTACCCGTTTGGCGTGTATCGCGCACAGGTTCGTATCTTCGAATAAACCGACGAGGTACGCCTCGCTGGCCTCCTGTAGTGCCATAACAGCGGAACTCTGGAAACGGAGATCGGTCTTAAAATCCTGCGCGATTTCCCTGACCAAACGTTGGAATGGTAATTTCCTGATCAGGAGTTCCGTACTCTTCTGATAACGCCGGATCTCTCTTAGAGCGACGGTACCTGGTCGGTAACGGTGGGGTTTCTTGACACCGCCTGTTGCCGGGGCGCTTTTACGAGCCGCTTTCGTTGCCAGCTGCTTGCGGGGCGCTTTGCCGCCGGTAGATTTTCTGGCAGTTTGCTTGGTACGTGCCATCGTTAAATTGTTATAATAATAATATAATTAAGGATATATGTAATATAACAGCGAACGGTCTATGCGGTGCAGATGTCGACAGACGAATGATTTAGGAAACTGACGGTCGGCCAGTTTTCTAAGTTTCCAAGAGCCGACGGACGTTTCTGATTGGTTCGTCCGTGTCGGGCTCGGGCGTGGCCAGTTCGGGTTTATATAAGCCGGTCGGACCCTGGCATTTATTGAACAGTTCGTCTACAGTCATCGTACGCGCTGATTCAGACGTAGCAGATCGAATCGCCTGACATACTCTTTAGTATTATTATTACTACTTACTTGGTGTATCCTCAAAATGACCGGGCGCGGTAAAGGAGGCAAAGGATTGGGAAAGGGTGGAGCGAAACGTCATCGCAAAGTGTTACGTGATAACATCCAGGGCATCACCAAACCCGCCATCAGACGTCTAGCACGTCGCGGCGGTGTGAAGAGAATCTCCGGTTTGATTTACGAAGAGACGCGGGGTGTTCTGAAAGTCTTCCTCGAAAACGTAATACGCGATGCCGTAACATACACCGAGCACGCGAAAAGGAAAACCGTTACGGCTATGGACGTCGTTTATGCCCTGAAACGTCAAGGACGTACCCTTTACGGTTTCGGCGGTTAAGAGCTCGGTCATCATCACATTTGCGTTAAATGCGCAACGGACGTCGGGCGGACGGACATCGCCTAATTAAATTACAATTAACAACGGTTCTTTTCAGAACCACAAATACTAATCGTTCTGGCGAAAAAGAATGAGGTAGGCAATAAAAATAGAGACACTGATATCAATAATAATAATAACATCAAAAAGAGAAAAGCAGGTTTGTTAATAGCCCTTACGCATACAGGCAAAATTCACATTATCTATAATAAATTGGGCTATTTACAGTAAGCATAAATAGCCAGCCACAACACGCAGTTACATAATGACAATTATTGTGACCGATTACATAAATCGGTTATTATCTAATACCGATTGTGACTGACGTCAATTGTAGTACAACGTCGTCAGTTCTTCGGTCTCGAAAACGTTCAATGGAAACACACAATATACGTTTCGAGGACCCAGCGTTACAAAACATATGGTAGATGTTTTGTCGGATAGCTTTATTTTTAAAATGCCAGCCAGATATTGAGTAAATCTAAATCCTTTTTTTTTTTTTTAATTTCAAATTAGAAAATGACATTCATAATAGTTAATTACGGATATTAAAGCTACTCACTTTTGTATATGTTAAATTTTACAATAATTTACATAAATTGACTAAATATAATTTTAACGATCATTCAATGTTAAAAATATAATTTACTAAAAATATATACCAAGATTCAACTCTAATCTATATTTATAAAACTAAGATATAAATAATAAGATATCCAATTCTTTAATACAACATGATAACTATTACAAATTCAAACATATCACAATATCCCTTGCATATGTTAAAATATAAAACTCTTATAGACATAATATTAGAAATAGCTCAACAATATAATGTAGGTTTATCCCGTTCAGTTTAAATGTCTAAATTAAATATTGTGGCCCTGAGAAGGGCCGTGAATTTAATTTGGGGAGAATATTACCAGAGAAGGTGGTAGTGGTGCGCGTTAACGGTTTATCCCCGTCGATCACCCGTCGCGTTTAAGGTTTTTTCTCAGTTTTCTTGGGCAAAAGTACCGCCTGGATATTGGGCAGGACGCCGCCTTGAGCGATTGTCACGCCGGAGAGGAGTTTATTCAATTCCTCGTCGTTGCGTATCGCCAGTTGCAGATGTCTGGGTATGATGCGGGTCTTTTTATTGTCCCTGGCGGCGTTGCCTGCCAATTCTAGAACTTCCGCCGCCAAATATTCCATGACCGCGGCCAAATAAACCGGTGCCCCGGCACCTACTCGTTCGGCGTAATTACCCTTACGCAGAAGACGATGTATACGGCCGACCGGGAACTGTAGACCGGCACGGCTGGAACGTGATTTCGCCTTGCCCTTAACTTTGCCACCTTTACCGCGTCCTGACATTTTTTAATAATTTGTATATAATAATATCGGCCAAGATCAGGTGATAGCGTCTATACTCGCTGCTGTCTCGCAACGGTGTGGGAATTTTTCCAGACACGCTCAAACCTACGTACTTATAGCCGCGCTCGTCCACCAATGGTCGCGATTCGGCACCTCTCGATACGGTGGGCGTGGCCTAATCGTGCGCACCGTTCTCCCTCAAAAACCGGCGCGATAGTGCACGCCGAACAGACCGTCTCACACCTTCGACAGTATACATTCTATTACAATCCTACTTACTATTAAATATTGACTACAACCATGCCACCGAAGACTAGCGGTAAAGCCGCTAAGAAAGCAGGCAAGGCTCAGAAGAATATATCGAAGGGCGATAAGAAGAAGAAACGCCGCAGGAAGGAGAGTTACGCAATTTATATTTACAAGGTGCTCAAGCAGGTCCATCCGGATACGGGCATATCCAGCAAGGCGATGAGCATCATGAACAGCTTCGTGAACGATATATTCGAACGCATTGCGGCCGAAGCGTCCCGTCTGGCCCATTATAATAAACGTTCGACGATCACCAGTCGGGAAATACAGACGGCTGTCCGTCTGTTACTTCCCGGTGAATTGGCAAAGCACGCTGTTAGCGAAGGAACCAAAGCCGTCACGAAATATACCAGTTCAAAATAATGGGCGACGCCTGGAGGTGACCATTGCGCAAATGGTTTATCATCGGCGGCGGCGGCGGGAGATCGGCCATTAAATATATAAATAACTGCGTCGATAGAAACAATATAAAAAAAAACGGTTCTTTTTAGAACCACAAACGAGATATAATTTAAATTGAAAAGAGAGAATAATATACGAATAGAACGTCGATATGTATAAGTTAGGCATGAGAGTTTGAACGGTAATTCGAACGAAAAAAAAAAAAAAGATTAAAAATAGACAATAAGCAAAATGCAATTCCACCGTAAGTGTATTATTAATTTCGACGGCCGATAGGTATATATGTCACGACACCTGATGACGCGGTAAATATGTAAAACGTTATATCCATAACACGTCCTAAACTCCAGTCGGCCATGAAACGATATATCCATAATACGTCCAAAACTCAAGTCAGCCATGATTTCCCTAGTAATAGTATCTAAAAGCATGACGTAACTTAATGAATGAATATGAATCATTTAAATCATGAAACGATATATCCATAATACGTCCAAAACTCAAGTCAGCCATGATTTCCCTAGTAATAGTATCTAAAAGCATGACGTAACTTAATGAATGAATATGAATCATTTAAATCATGAAACGATATATCCATAATACGTCCAAAACTCAAGTCAGCCATGATTTCCCTAGTAATAGTATCTAAAAGCATGACGTAACTTAATGAATTAATATGAATCATTTAAATGACAGACGATTTGAGTAAATAGCACGGTTACAAATATAGTAGTCGGTCGGTCATTAATAAATAAAATTCCATGACAACGTATTTATTAGATGACACCAATTTCATTAAAATTTGACAATTCAGAACGGCCGCGGTAAAGTTACGACGATATCCCGTCAACCCAAAAAAAAAAAAAAACAATTTCAGAAAATGTTAGTAAGCAAAATGCAATTCTTCACTATGGTATAAGCGTGCAGCTGTATTAGTAAGGTCGGGTGACAGTTTTATCGATATGTGTGTGTAGATATGTCAAAAATTGACTACCTGTAAATTGCTTATACTAGGATGTCGAGGTCAAATTGACTTGAAATAGTATGAAGAAGATGGACAAATACTTAATAGGAAAAAAGGGGATATAGGGTCCGAAAGGCCGTTAAACCATAATCGATTCCTGTTTCATCGGTCGTTTGGATTTGTCCTGTGGTCGAAGTTACCGCTATTTTCACACCTCCGTTGTTACGCTGTCTGTCTTAGCACGGTCCTGTGTTGTTGCGTGGTGTGTAAGTCTGTGTGTTTGTCGCTTTTTATCCGTTCAAGTCATGTGTGTGTTTACTGATTGTTCTTGAAAAGTGTGATTATATTCTGTATGCGTTACGAGGTATTGAATATGTTCTGTTGTTGCATTTGTAGAGAGTAATTATATTTGCATTTAGCCTAAGGCAAGTGCGAGATCGTCATTTGTGTTAGGTGTTGTTGGTGGTTCATTTGTAATTGAAAGTCCGCAGCAGTCGTGTAATTTATAAATCGAGCTATACATCTATTCCTAGCGTGGCCCATCTCCTACCATACAACAGAAACGGCAATGATGGAATAATTATATACGTACACGGCGACGATATACATGATACCGGTAGCATAAGATTAGCGAATAAATACATCGTGCGGGCAAGTAATTGAGAAAAGGGTGGGGAAAAAAATAAAAAAAAAAAAAATTATATATAAACGGCAAAGAAACACCAACGGGTTAATTAATAATTTACGATGACGTGGTAATGAAATAGGCATATTATAATCGTAAGAGCAGAGGAATATTGCAATATTAAAAATGCAATAGTATTTTCGCTCGTTTCTACGTCAACAAGCAATGAATTCCTTAATTGAGATCGTATGTCAAAGTTGACAGGTGTAGTCGTGATTTTGTGAATTGCGCGTTTTCCGTCTAAAATTCGTTCGATTAATTGTGTTTTAGTTGCAAAAATAAATTCGTATTTGATTGAATCTTTATTTGTTCGTGTGCGTGTGTTTGTCGAGCCGCCGTTGCGCTTCGTCAACGCACGTACGGTGTAATAATGGAAAAAGAAGAGGGTGAAAGTAATGATAAAAATGTGAGTAATATTTTAAGACCGCCTAAGCTTTTGTATTCTGGTGATGCAGCAATAATAAATTCTACAAACGCTTTAGCGGAAGCTATAGCGAATTTCCAGTCGGATAGTAGTGAGATGGAACTGTCCGACTCAGTGTCAGTCAACAGTGAGTTGACAGTGAATAACGATGATGCTGGCTCTTTTGTAGAGCCTCCTATTCGTAAGAGGCAGCGTCGCTCTTCTGTCGATGAAGTATGCAGTATACCTATTACGACGTCAAACCGTTATGAACCTCTCGAAGTGAATAATATAGATTTGAATGTAGCATCTACATCTACGTCTACATCAATTCCGAATGTGACGCCAACATCAATTGTGAAGAAGGTGCGAGTGCCACCTATAATTATAAAAAACAAGGAAAAGTGGAACTCCATCTCCGGTTCGCTTGCCGAATTAAAGGCGAATTTCTCAAGAGCCCGTAGTATCGGTGATGGCATTAAAGTTGAACCTTCGACGCCTGACGACTATAGGGCAATGATAAAATTCCTAACGAAGTATGAATTAGAGTTTTACACTTACCAATTGGCACAGGATAAACCCCTGAAAGTGGTAATTCGCGGCATCCCGTCGGCAATTTCTACAGCCGAAATAAAAGAAGATCTTGTTGCGAAAGGCTTCAATGTAATAAATGTTCATCGGATGATGAAATCAAATGGCTCAATTCCAATGCCTTTAGTCTTGGTCTACCTCCCGAAGAGTGAAGAGGCCAAGAAAATATATGCAGTTACTGACGTCTTGAGACTGCGGATAAGAGTCGAAGGTCCCCGCAAACGTATAGAGGCTATCCAGTGTTATCGTTGCCAAAGATTCGGGCATAGCCAGCGCCTATGCCATATGGGTCCCCGGTGTCTGAAATGTGGCGACGCCCACCAATCGTATGATTGTAAGAAACAAAAAGATTCTCCCGCAGTGTGCTGCAATTGTAGTGGAGAGCACACATCTAATTTTCGAGGCTGCCCACGCCGCCCCGTACCAGCGGTACGTAGTAATCCACCCAGACCATCAGTCCCAAAGCCATCGTCTCAAGTCGTCCCTAATAATTTACGACAGGATTTCCCGCCCCTGCCCAAGAAACAAAACCCGTGGCAAAAACCTGCTCCGGTTCCTGCTCCATCGACTCAAAATCAAAAAAGTGCTAATCCAGAAATGGTTAATCCAAAAAGTAATGACTGTTTTTCAATGGACAATATTGCGGGACTTTTATCCCTCGTATTTCGAATTGGCTCGCGTTTGTCGTCAGCAAGATCCACAATGGAAGCAATCCCAATAATTTTGGGCTTTACCGGGGAAATATGCCAACTCTTCAATGTCGCTAATGGATAAACGAAAATCCAGGCCGTCATCCCTCAAGATAATAGCATGGAATGCTAATTCGGTTTTAAATAAAATTTTGGGATTAATTGAATTGGTTCGCCGTCTTAACATCGATATAATCCTTTTAAATGAGACCATGTTGAGAGCATGCGACACGATCAGCATCCCCGGTTATTCTCTATACCGTAATGATCGCCTCAGAGGAAGAGGGGGAGGCACCGCAATTTTAATTAAAAGATCAATTCCCCATCACGAGTGTTTTTGCCCGCCCGCTTTGGTGGGAATAGAGTGCACCGGAATTCTGGTAGACACATCTCTGGGACCAGTGAAAATATTCTCTATTTACAAGAGCCCCTCCAGACCTCTGATGCCGGTAGAACTGGATTCTCTACTGGAAGGTGACATCTCGACCGTCCTCGCTGGGGACTTTAACGCAAAACATCCGGCGTGGAATTCCAGGGTCCGAAATGGAGCCGGGAATATACTCTACAGATATTTGGAACGTCGTAACGTTATAGTCGACGGCCCCATCGAACCCACATATTTCGGCAGCAGCAATTCCAGACCGGATGTCCTGGACATAATGGTGGCTAAGAATTTACGTTTCGAGCACTCAATTACTACTCTACACGAACTGGATTCCAACCACGACCCCGTCCTGATTGAGTTGGGAGATGAGTCCTCTACTCCAGAAGAACACTCCGTCCTCGTGTCCTGGCCCGCCTTCACGTGCCATCTGAAAAAAGAAATGAATTCGATCCAGGCGATAAACACCGTGTCAGAACTGGAGACGGAAGTTGCAAGTCTAACGCAATCCATCCAGACTTCCATAGAGTTCGCGACAAACCGTGTTCCGAAAAGGAGTCATCACGCTTCGCTGCCGACACTTCTAATGCAGCTGATTAACCGGCGAAATAGGGCAAGGCGTTCATTTGCCAGAACTCTAAACCCCGTCGACAAGAGGGAGTGGAATCGCCTGTGCGTGGAGGTGCGTTACGCCCTCTTCAATCACAAAAACGCACAATGGATCCAAAAATTGGAGAGCCTGGACGAAAACGCCAAACTCTGGCGTGTGAAGAAATCGCTGGACAGAAAATCCATCACGTCCGTTCCCCCGATTCACGGCCTTCACGGGATGGCCTACTCGAATGAAGATAAGTGCAACGTGTTCGCGGAGCATTTGGAGTCCTCTTTTGCGCCGATCTTCGAGAATGTGGACTTGGAGCATGTTGATACCGTGGATCGGGAAGTGGAAAGTCACCTGATCATGCAGTCCGATTTTGAAATACCTCCGGTCTCTCCAGACGAACTGAAGGCGATCCTAAAGGGCTTAACTCCGAAGAAGGCCCCAGGACATGACGGCATCACGCACGCCGCTCTGAAAGCGCTACCGAAAAAGGGTATAATGTGTCTACTGAACATCATCAACGCCGTGTTCAGACTACGTCATTTCCCGGATATCTGGAAGAAAGCCCAAGTGATCATGATCCGCAAGAAAGCAGAAAACGCCACCTTTCCACAAAATTATCGACCGATCAGTCTATTGCCTGCAATGGGAAAGATTTGCGAGACGACCATCTACTCTCGCCTTTTAGAAGTGGTGCAAGATAAACAGTTGATTCCGAACGAACAATTCGGTTTCAGAAAATCTCATTCGACAACTCATCAATTACACAGGCTCGTGGATCACATCACTTCGGGCTTCAACTTCAAGCAAGCGACGGGGGCGGTGTTTTTCGATGTGGCGAAGGCGTACGACCGCGTGTGGCACAACGGACTCCTTTATAAACTCCTGAGGGCTGATATACAACTGCCTTATGTACAATTGATCAGATCTTTTCTACACGACAGAGTTTTCTCAGTGAAATTAGAAGATTACTGCAGCGAGTTTCACCACATCTCCGCCGGCGTCCCGCAGGGATCGATAATCTCGCCGCTGTTGTACATCCTATTTATTCATGACATCCCCCGTACTCCTGGTACCGAGTTGGCGCTCTACGCAGACGACACCACCATTTATACTCGATCAAAGTCTCCCGAGCTGATTGCGACCAAACTGCAAACGGCCATCTACACACTAGAAGACTGGTTCGACTTGTGGCGCATCAAGATCAATCCGGCGAAAAGTGCGGCAGTTCTTTTCGCGAGACACACGAGAAATCGTCCAGAATCAAATTTAACTTTCGACGAACAAGAAATCCCGTGGAGAGATTCCATTAAATATCTGGGAATTACACTGGACACTAGACTCACATGGAAACCACATGTCGAATGCATCCTTCGGCAAGCCACCGGGATGTTTGCTAATATATATTCACTTTTGAACGCCGACAACAAGTTAAACTTATCCCTGAGAGTGCTCCTATACAAGCAATGCATTAGACCGATCCTGACCTACGCCTTTCCAGTTTGGGGACATGCTGCTGCCACTCACATCAACAGACTAGAATCCCGTCAGAACAGATTGTTACGCACCATTGCCGGCGCTCCGTGGTTCGTGAGAAGCGCGAACATTCGTAAAGACCTGAAAGTTCCTTCGTTTCGCGAGTTTACTCAGCAAATCGCGAGGAAATACTTCGACGACATCCATCTTCATGAAAATCCTCTTATCTCCGACATTAACATCGACGTCCACTTCGGAAACCACCGCAGGCCTCAAGATGTATTACTCGATGACCCGCCATGAACATTAAAAAAAAAAAAAAAAAAAAAAAACAGTGTTCAAAAGACAATTCCATTTAATCTACCGTGTTTACAAAGACTCTTTACAAACATTACAAGTGTTTCGTTCTAATCAACAGTGACGGCAAAACTTTACAAACTCTTATTTTTTGTGTTTTTACTCGAACTTTATAACCCTTTCAAGACCGATTGGTTGCGGCAAGAAGCATCCGGAATATCGTTTTAACAAAAATCCTCTCTTCATGTTTATTAATTTTTTCCTTCAAGACTATGGAGACATAGAACCAAGTTCCTCTCTGTTTTATTAAAGGCTCAAGTTACAGTTACAGTTTACGCCGAACAGACCGTCTCACACCTTCGACAGTATACATTCTATTACAATCCTACTTACTATTAAATATTGACTACAACCATGCCACCGAAGACTAGCGGTAAAGCCGCTAAGAAAGCAGGCAAGGCTCAGAAGAATATATCGAAGGGCGATAAGAAGAAGAAACGCCGCAGGAAGGAGAGTTACGCAATTTATATTTACAAGGTGCTCAAGCAGGTCCATCCGGATACGGGCATATCCAGCAAGGCGATGAGCATCATGAACAGCTTCGTGAACCCAAAGGTGACGACGGCAGTTCCGACTGCAAGGACAGTATCCTCCAGCGTCGCGGCGGCGTCCGGCGTCTTGACGCCTATCGCCACGACATCCTCCATCCCGATGGAGACCGACACGGCGCCCGCCGTCCCGACGGTGTCCGCCTCGACGTCAAGCGCCCCGGCGCCTTCGACATCGGGAAAGGTGTCATACGCCCAGAAGGTGGAGGGAAAACTGTCCAAGAAGCGGGACAAGAAGCCTGTCGCCCCAGCACAGGCCCCACCCAAACCGACGAAAACGCAGGCAGCTCCACCTGCAGAAACCACCACCACCACCACCACCACAACCGAAATCCGCTCCGCAGAGCCAGCAACCAGCATCGGCGTTGATAGCATCTCCGCCTGGATCGCCAGAGTCAACTGGGCCAAGTTATTGGAATTGGTGATGAGAATACTTCCTGCCTTAGCGAATTGCAAATCGCTAGGAGAAGCCGGCATGGTGCTAGCCGGTAACGTGCAAGAACTTCTTGGTGTCATCAATTTCAGAACTTAGAAGACGCCCGGAATCTCTGAGATCTGCGTTCTGGAACGCTAACGGAGTAAAGGCACGAAGGGAGGAATTGACGGAGTTCGTTCAGAGGCACCATCTGGACGTAATGTTCGTCAATGAAACCCATCTCCGTCTGGCAGACAGGATGACGCTGCCAAACTACGTTGCGTACAGGACGGATCGCTTGGGGGGCCGAGGAGGAGGCACGGCGATCTTTGTCAAACGATCAATCGAGCATCATGTCAACGTTACTCCGAACCTACGGCGTGTGGAGGTGACCAGCGTCACGATCCAAACAGCAACTGGGCCCATTCGATTCCTGTCGGCTTACAACCGGCCGGGACGAACACTTATGGAGGCCGACTTGTCAGAAATATTTCTGGACAGGTCACCGACAGTTCTGGCTGGAGACCTGAACGCCAAACACACGTCATGGCATTCCAGGAACACAAACTGGAATGGGAGACGCTTGAGAGAATTTGCCGATGAGTTTGAGTTGGAGGTGGACGGTCCGGAAGAGCCCACGCACTTCCCGACCAGAGGCCGACCTGACGTGCTGGACATCATCGTGATGAAGAACATCGTGATGGTTCATGAGCTAACCAACCTCAATGAGCTATCGTCTGATCACAATCCGGTGATGTTGGAACTTGGGAATGCGGCGAGAGAACCAGAGGACCCACCGGTCCGAAGGATTGTCTCGTGGCCCGCCTTCAAGGTCCACATGGCAGAACACCTGGAAGACATCACGATGATCGACACCGAGGAGCAGATGGAAGAAGCGGTGCAGCGACTCTCTGACAGCATAGCGGACAGCGTCCGACACGCCACGAACTGAATTCCCGTTCAAGACGTCAGAACGCACACTCCCAGGGCGATCAGAGACTTGATACGGGAGAGGAATCGGGCGAGGAGACGCTGGCAGAGAACGCTGGATCCCGCGTCCAAGAGGGAACATAACCGTCTTTCGCAGCAGGTAAAAGATGCCCTGGCAGAGCTTAGAGATGCAAGGTGGAACGACGTCATCGATCGGGCCTCCGAATCGACCAGCGCGTTTTGGAAGACCATCAAGGTGCTAAAGAACCGACGAGCTCCCATACCCCCCATCCATGGCCCACATGGCATGGCTCTCACTATCGACGACAAGGCAGAAGCGTTTGCAGAAACGCTCGAGAGGCAATGCAGTCCCGACTACGAGAATGCAGACATCGACGACATCGGCCGCATCCATCGAAGAGTGAGGCGCATCCTGGAGGAAGATGAGAACGACGAGCTGACGCCAATCACGCCTGAGGAAGTGAGAGGGGTAGTGAGAAAGTTCCGGCCACGAAAAGCACCTGGATATGATGGAATTTCATACCAAGCACTCAAGCTCATGCCAAGAAAGGGTATCGCTGCGATGACGAACATCTTCAATGCAATGCTACGACTGCGCCATTTTCCAACCCCCTGGAAGTGCGCGGACGTAGTAATGTTGCCGAAGCCGGGAAAGTCCCTGACTTTCCCACAAAACTACAGGCCGATCAGTTTGCTCCCTGTGATAGGGAAGACAGCTGAGAAGCTAATACTGCGTCGACTGGAAGACGAAGTCGAGGAGTTGGGCATCATCCCTGATGCCCAATTCGGATTCCGACGCGACCATGACACAGTTTTGCAGGTGCTACGACTCGTAGAGAATGTCAAGGAAGGTTTCAACGTAAGGGAATACACGGGAGCTGTGTTCCTGGACGTTGCCAAGGCATTCGATAAAGTCTGGCACCAGGGCTTGCTGTACAAGATGCATCAAGCCGGCATCTCATTGGGACTCCTGAAATTACTCAGGAAGTTCCTAATCAAGCGAACATTTAGAATTTTACTAACGGGCCATCGTTCTGATTTCAGGTTAACGACAGCAGGGGTACCGCAGGGCTCGGCGCTCTCACCACTTCTCTTCACGATCTACGCCAGTGACATTCCGACAGTACCGAGAGTCAATATAGCGATGTACGCGGACGACGTGTGCATCTTCACCCGCTCCAGAAGCGCCAGGATTGTTGAAGCCCGACTTCAAGAATCTTTGGATCAACTGGAAGACTGGTACAGCAAATGGAGGCTTCGAATCCAGCCCGATAAAAGTACGGCCGTACTTTTCTCGCGGAGTGGACTTAGGAGGACGAGGGAGAGACCGGCGACAGCGCTAACCCTGGACGGGGACGAGATTCCATGGCGGACCGAGGTCAAGTACTTGGGGGTTATTCTGGACACTCGGCTGACGTTTGGCTCGCATGTGACGTCCGCAGTGGATCGCTCGCAGCAGATGCTTGTGGCGTTCTACGCAATGTTGAACCGGCGAAGTAAGCTTGATCCTGCTTGCAAGATCAAACTCTACAAGACCGTGATCAGACCGTCGATGCTGTACGCTTCTGTTGCTTGGGCGACCGCTGCGAACTGCCACATGAAGAAGTTGCAAGTCGTGCAGAACCGGGTGCTTCGAATGGCCCTCGATGCTCCATGGTTCGTGAGGAACACCACCCTCCACCGCGACACCAACATGATGACAATCCAGGAGGAAATTAAGAAGAACTCCGAGAAAACTTTCGCGAGAGTACTGGATCATCCGAATCCTCTCATCGCAGAAGCCGCCAACTACGACCCCGGGATCCCATGGCAATACAGGAGACCGAGGATGATACTCAACTGAATATTCGATTTACTTAAATATTTATATTTATCTAATTCTTTTTACTTTTACAGGTTAACTGTCAGCCACCGACCGAGGTGGGAATCAACAACAACGAAGAAAGAAGCAAAGTTCGTCCGAACCAGGACGAACATCATTGAAGACGGAAGAGGTAAAGGAGCAGGCTCCAGGAACTCTGAAAACAGTAGCGGACCCATGGAGCTTCGTGAACGATATATTCGAACGCATTGCGGCCGAAGCGTCCCGTCTGGCCCATTATAATAAACGTTCGACGATCACCAGTCGGGAAATACAGACGGCTGTCCGTCTGTTACTTCCCGGTGAATTGGCAAAGCACGCTGTTAGCGAAGGAACCAAAGCCGTCACGAAATATACCAGTTCAAAATAATGGGCGACGCCTGGAGGTGACCATTGCGCAAATGGTTTATCATCGGCGGCGGCGGCGGGAGATCGGCCATTAAATATATAAATAACTGCGTCGATAGAAACAATATAAAAAAAAACGGTTCTTTTTAGAACCACAAACGAGATATAATTTAAATTGAAAAGAGAGAATAATATACGAATAGAACGTCGATATGTATAAGTTAGGCATGAGAGTTTGAACGGTAATTCGAACGAAAAAAAAAAAAAAGATTAAAAATAGACAATAAGCAAAATGCAATTCCACCGTAAGTGTATTATTAATTTCGACGGCCGATAGGTATATATGTCACGACACCTGATGACGCGGTAAATATGTAAAACGTTATATCCATAACACGTCCTAAACTCCAGTCGGCCATGAAACGATATATCCATAATACGTCCAAAACTCAAGTCAGCCATGATTTCCCTAGTAATAGTATCTAAAAGCATGACGTAACTTAATGAATGAATATGAATCATTTAAATCATGAAACGATATATCCATAATACGTCCAAAACTCAAGTCAGCCATGATTTCCCTAGTAATAGTATCTAAAAGCATGACGTAACTTAATGAATTAATATGAATCATTTAAATGACAGACGATTTGAGTAAATAGCACGGTTACAAATATAGTAGTCGGTCGGTCATTAATAAATAAAATTCCATGACAACGTATTTATTAGATGACACCAATTTCATTAAAATTTGACAATTCAGAACGGCCGCGGTAAAGTTACGACGATATCCCGTCAACCCAAAAAAAAAAAAAAAACAATTTCAGAAAATGTTAGTAAGCAAAATGCAATTCTTCACTATGGTATAAGCGTGCAGCTGTATTAGTAAGGTCGGGTGACAGTTTTATCGATATGTGTGTGTAGATATGTCAAAAATTGACTACCTGTAAATTGCTTATACTAGGATGTCGAGGTCAAATTGACTTGAAATAGTATGAAGAAGATGGACAAATACTTAATAGGAAAAAAGGGGATATAGGGTCCGAAAGGCCGTTAAACCATAATCGATTCCTGTTTCATCGGTCGTTTGGATTTGTCCTGTGGTCGAAGTTACCGCTATTTTCACACCTCCGTTGTTACGCTGTCTGTCTTAGCACGGTCCTGTGTTGTTGCGTGGTGTGTAAGTCTGTGTGTTTGTCGCTTTTTATCCGTTCAAGTCATGTGTGTGTTTACTGATTGTTCTTGAAAAGTGTGATTATATTCTGTATGCGTTACGAGGTATTGAATATGTTCTGTTGTTGCATTTGTAGAGAGTAATTATATTTGCATTTAGCCTAAGGCAAGTGCGAGATCGTCATTTGTGTTAGGTGTTGTTGGTGGTTCATTTGTAATTGAAAGTCCGCAGCAGTCGTGTAATTTATAAATCGAGCTATACATCTATTCCTAGCGTGGCCCATCTCCTACCATACAACAGAAACGGCAATGATGGAATAATTATATACGTACACGGCGACGATATACATGATACCGGTAGCATAAGATTAGCGAATAAATACATCGTGCGGGCAAGTAATTGAGAAAAGGGTGGGGAAAAAAATAAAAAAAAAATTATATATAAACGGCAAAGAAACACCAACGGGTTAATTAATTATTTACGATGACGTGGTAATGAAATAGGCATATTATAATCGTCAAGAGCAGAGGAATATTGCCGAAGGACATTCGGATGTCCACGTAATTAACGGTTCCCAACAAGAGCGTGTAAGCAACGTCGTGTCTGCGCCGACGGTGGTGATATCGGACCTTGACTCTCGATTAAACGTACGAAGATGATATTATAGTTGCGAAACGGACGTTACCGATGCGGCAAAGTCTCGCACCGAGTGTGAGGTGGTGGTATTAATCGGCGTCGTTCGTAAAACGGCCGTCCCATGGCGAAAAAAAAATAGGCCATAATAAATTGTAACGACGACGACACCCATCGAGAATGCGGAATCGTCAAAAAACGGACCGATATATAATGGCGTGCACAGTCTATCCTATTGCGGCGAGATTGTTTTCGCCCGTCGCCGGACCAAGCCTGGACATCGGACGGAAGGATTCCGCGACGTCCGCCGTCACCATCGACGTCGGTCGTGGACATCGATCGTCAAAGAACGACGTCGGTCCGGTGCCGCTCCGATAGGTCTCTTACGGAATGTGATGGCGGTCGTTGCGACGGCGAGTCGGGGAAAAGCGCGATGCCGTCGCGAGGCGGCGTCCTCGGCCGTGGGGTGTGCGTACTAATCGACGACGGCAGGGCGTCGGTCGACGTCCGCGACGAGTTCTAAGTGGGGCTTGCGAACACGAGGGCGTCCGTGGTCCGATGAGTGGACCTTCCGTTGACGGCCCGGGAGTTTCGTATTCGGTACGTGCACTTGCGAATTGGACCCCGCCCCGGTAAAATTTTAAAAACACTCATCATACAGCTCGTCACGAGTGAACAGCAAGCAACAGCAACATATATATATATATATCTATATATCCAGCGATCGCTAGTTATAAACATTTGACAAACGAATATAGGCATTACAAAAAAAAAAAAAGCAGCATACGTTCGCCCGAACGAAAATCATCACGACGTCCTCCACGGCAATAACGGAATCACCAACCATATCGACTGACATGTCGGACGTGGCGTCGCAACAGCAGTCACAGACGGCGGCGGCCGCCAGTCCCGCCGCGCCGGCCAAGAAAAGCGCCGCCGCCGCATCGGCTGGCGTCAAAAAGGCGAAAAGTCCCCGCTCGAAGCCCACACATCCCCCGACTTCGGAGATGGTCAACGGGGCGATCAAGAGCCTGAAGGAACGCGGCGGTTCCTCGCTGCAGGCGATCAAAAAGTACGTCGCCGCGAATTACAAGGTCGACGCGGAAAAGATGTCCCCTTTCATCAAGAAGTACCTGAAGGCGGCGGTCGCGTCCGGCGCTCTCGTCCAGACGAAGGGAAAGGGCGCGTCCGGATCGTTCAAGCTGGCCGCCGCCAAGAAGGGGGCCGGCGCCGCCGAAGCGCAACAGGTCGGCGTCGCGACGGCGAGATCGGCCGCCGCGAGCAAGAAGAAATCCGCGGCGGCGGCCGCTGCCGCCGCTAAGTCGCCCAAGGGGGGCAGGAAGGCCGGAGGCGGCTCGACCGCGACGGCCGGCGGTGTCGCGGAGAAGAAGTCCAAGCTGAAGAAGGCCGCGAAGAGTCCCACGAAAAAACCCAAGGCCCCCAAGCCGAAGACGGCCAAGAAAACGGCCTCGTCCTCGGGCGCCGCAGCAGTCGCGACGCCCAAGGCGGCCAGATCGGCCGCCGCTAAGACGAAGGCGACCGCCAGGTCACCCAAGGCCGCCAACACCGCCTCATCGAGATCGTCGAAGGGCGGCGCGACGTCCAGAAACGCAGCCGCGTCCAAGGCGAGAACGGCGAACACGGCCAAGGGCGGTTCGGCGAAAAAAAAGTGAGCGGCGGCGCCTTCGAACGGTCCCCATCGACGGCGCCTTCGCCTACTGAAGCGGAGGAGGCGGTGCAGCAGCAATTGCGGAAAAAAGAACGGCGCCGGCGACGAAGAGGAGGAGGAGAAAACAATACGTATACGTATAAGCGAGTCACAAATGGCCCTTTTCAGGGCCCCATTCGATTTCCTAACATATAAACTAAAAAGAGAGAGCATATTTTGCATTACGTGTTGGTAATTTTAGCAAATTACTGCCGTACAAACAAACAAACAAACAAACAAACAAACAAACAAACAAACAAACAAACAAACAAACAAACAAACATACATACATACATACATACATACATACATACATACATACATACATACATACATACATACATACATACATACATACATACATACATACATACATACATACATACATACATACATACATACATACATACATACATACATACATAACATAACAGAACATAACATAACAAGTGTTCAATTGAAAAGTCAATCTAGTAGCATGTGATTTACCGAGAACATTTTGAAGTATGTCGTAAATTAAAATTTACTACTTAACCTACGAAGTCGTATATTTTGACAGTTTCATACATACAAATAGATAACAAATGTGATAGACTTTAGTAAATGTCATTTGAATTGACGTTTACGGAACAACAAACACATATTAATATATTAGTGTCTTATTCTATCAGATATTTCAATGTAACCTGGATTGATTTTTCAAAAGAACATTTGTTACATACATACATACATACATACACACACTTTACCACCTATCGTCTTCCAAATGTTCCATATTTATTTATGTAATCGAAAATTGTTCTAAAGATTATACAACGTGCATGCATTTGTCAGTTTGTCTGTGTGTGTCTGTCTGTGTTTCTCTCTCTCTCTTACTGTGTGTGTGTGTGTGTGTGTGTGTGTGTGTGTGTGTGTGTGTGTGTGTGTGTGTGTGTGTGTGTGTGTGTGTGTGTGTGTGTGTGTGTGTGTGTGTGTGTGTGTGTGTGTGTGTGTGTGTGTGTGTGTGTGTGTGTGTGCGCGCGCGCGCGTGACATGTTTTGACATAATGTTCATAAACAAGTCTATCGTCCACCTGATCATGTGTATCAAACGGCTAAGATATCTAAAATTCTAATGCTTATGGAAAAAGGTTGAAGAGATAGAAATAAATTTGGACGACGAAAGTGTTGAAGAATGTGAAGAAAATAGTGTAGCAACGATGAAAAAAAGATAGAAGAAATTAGGGACTTAAGCCAAGAGGTGCCAGCTACAGCCTCAGTTAACTCTATCGTCACTGTTAGAAAAATAACCTTAATCCATTGGACTGATGATCAAAAGAAACTAACTAAACTATTTTTTAAAACAAACATAAATTCAAAAATTCCTCCCAAAAAAAGCGAATGTGGATAAATATCCGGAAAAATTCCATAATAAGTCTGGCCCACAAATAAAAGTTTTCGTTTAAAATATGTATCGCAATAAAAATTAGTCTTTAATTATATGTATCAAGTATATTATAAGATCTTTTGCTTGTTGTACTTATAAATTGTTTCATTAAAATTAATTTGTATCTTTAAAAATTATTCTTAATTTTGTCATTGATAGTACTAGTAAGCCTAAAAACGTATAAATGTTTGGCTTCGTTATAGCTAACACTTTATCCTACAGAATATTTAAATAATATTGAAATCTCGATACCTTACGTAACCTAATATTAATAAATCGAACAGTGAAATTTTATTTACAAAGGAGCCATGCTATTAACACAGAATTACAATTTGGAATACAGCACAAATGTATGTGTTCATATTACATATTTTAGTTTAAGTTATTAAGTAAGACTCCTACACGTAACTCATTATTTGTTTGTAAATTCATCACTTTAGTATATTGATTTAAAATAAAAATTGTGTTTGTTTAACTAAATTTTAATAAACAAACAATTTTTTTTGATTCATTTTAACTCAGAAAGATAAGCAATAGAAGCAATTCCAAATTCAAAGTGTATATAAACTAAAGAAAATTAGTTCCTTCTCTAAAATACGCCAATCCACGTAACCGATATTTATTAAAGAATTGCACAAATACTTACGAGTATATTAAATATATGTAGATAATACGCAATATGAGATACGATGTTAGACAACATAGCAGACGCAGAAAGATGTATTCAGTAAAATATAAATACCTTCCTCGGACGTAGAATTACAGGTTTCGTAAAAAGAATATATCTGTCGAAGCAGATATAATAGACACATGTATGGGCGCAATATTGATAAGAAAATGAAAACAAAAAATCCTTAATTTATTTTTTCTGCCATCAGAGTAGAGTATATTAGAAAATAAAGTCACTATAGCGTTTGATTTGTACATTCGGCGGTTTGGAAATGAGAAAAACATTATATACTTCAGAGCTTTATGTAGACGACAAATTGAAGGTATAATGAAATGAAGCAGAATTGATAGCGGTTTATATATATATATATATATATATATATATATATATATATATATATATATATATATATATATATATATATATATATATATAATTAGGAAGGAAGAATTAGGAATTTTATTATTATGGAATATTATTATAATATATATTCTTTCAGAATTATATTTTCCAAAATGCAACTTAATTTTTATCGTTAAAAATTAATCACCCCAATTGTTTCAATAAGTCACTGTACCAACCCAACAGCTGTTCCTCTTTTGAAGATCATTGGTCGCTGTTGTAGCACAGGTTTTCCAAAATATTTTGATATATTAAGTATAATTTAGATCTTTGATGAATTTTTATGAACTTATTGTTTTACAAATAAATTTTTCCTTCTCACATAACCTTTGACATTATCAAACATTAACAATTGTATATAAAGTTAACTAAATTTAAATTGTTCTATAATTTTGGGATATGTAAGAGAGTCACATACATTTAAAATTTATTTATAGATTTGACACTCTATTTTAAAAAAAATATATATATATATAAATATAATACAGTCTTCCACCTTCTAAGAAATTTTAATAACAGAAATGTAACAAATTAAAGCTAGTCCTTTCCATAAGTTAATCAACATATTATTATCATATATATACAGTATAACAACTTGAACTACGAAAGCCTATTGATAGGAGAGGGAGGTAAATTTAAATGTAATCATTTTGCTTATTTAGCTACTTATATATCCACCACATTATATTATAACATTATTTTCTTTAGATTGACATTTTTAAATTCGTTATATCTTTTGAATGGAATGTCAGAGTTTAATAATTTAAAATGTATTTTACTGGTATCGAAATGGTCTTTTATAAAATATCATTTAATAGGATAAATAATAATACAGAGGTATGGATAATATGGTTCGATTATTGTCGGCACTACTTTTATTAACTTTTAAAATGTAAAAAAGTAGTTATATATAGAGGCATAACTACAGTAGTTGGACATATGGTTTCGCGGACTTTTTTGTAGATATTAATACGTTCTATAATACTGTTGAACATTTTTTTGTTCTATCAACAATAGTTTCCGCAGCGTACGCGATGACAGATTTTTTGTGACTAATTTTTCCACACCTTGGGTTACATTAATGCATTTTTATTGGGGATCCCTTTTTTAATTGAAAATGTAATATAGTCCATGTCACTCGGTGAAAATGCAGCTTTCTAATGGTTAAAGAATTTTTGAAATCGGTCCAGTAGTTTTTGTGTGAAAAAATTACAAACATACATACATACATACATACAAAAACACAAATGGTTCCATAGGCATGTATTTCGAAAAATATGAATTTTTTTAGTTCACGCTTTCGTCGCCAGAGGTGTTAGTACTACCGAGTGTATATTCGCGAAACGTATATATTTTCTAAAGTGCCGCTTATTTGGAAACCGCATATTTGTCAACTTTGCTTTATCATCAATCTAATGCAGTATTTGTTTATTATGCACGTGTTTGAATAAAGGGTGCTTTGTAAACAGGTATGTTCAAGACATTATAAACATGTCATATATTTTTGTTCGGCATGCTGGCTTCGAAATAAATATTTGCATTATATGAATGTAATAATACCCTTTCCTTGTATTATGGATTCCTATAAGCTTTTATCACATTTAAATGACGTTTATTTTTGAAATTTTGCATACTTATTTGTAAATGTGTTATATCATCAATCTAATGCGGTATTTCTTTATTATGCACGTGTTTGAATAAAGAGTGCTTTGTAAACAGGTTTTTGAAGACATTTTTAAACAAGAAATATTTAAGTTCGGCAAACTTGCTTCGAAATAAACATTTGCATTATATGAATGTAATAAATGTAATAATACCCTTGTATTATGGATGCCTATAAGTTTGTTTCACATTTAAATGACTTTTAATTTTGAAATTTCGCATATAATATTATTTATAATTGTTAGCTAAGAACTGCCCGGCAATATTTCCTTTATCAAAATATACGTTTAAATTTATCAATGAACGCAATAATTACCTTAAATATCATGTAATAGTATTGAGAAAGCATTTTTTTTAAACTATACTTTAATAAACAAATTTATTGGTCTGTAATATAAAAAAAAAAATTATATGAATACCCATACCTTCAGGTGGATGCCGAACTGTATGCAGTTTGTACGGACCTCAAAATGATAGCTGGATGTATATACATACGGGACGAAATATTAAAATTATATACATCCAATTCAGGTGCGATGATTACAATTATTTTAAGTATGATCACGGTCATTTTTGTACTGTTCACTCTCTATTTTATTGAAATGACGTGAGAATTGTGGTTCTGAAAAGAACCGGTGGTGTGGTAATGGAAAAAAAAAATTAAATATAGGTGACCCCGTGCGGCCAATATTCTAAGCCCTTTCGCCACGTATGCGACGAGCCAGCTGAATGTCCTTCGGCATTATGGTTACCCGTTTGGCGTGTATCGCGCACAGGTTCGTATCTTCGAATAAACCGACGAGGTACGCCTCGCTGGCCTCCTGTAGTGCCATAACAGCGGAACTCTGGAAACGGAGATCGGTCTTAAAATCCTGCGCGATTTCCCTGACCAAACGTTGGAATGGTAATTTCCTGATCAGGAGTTCCGTACTCTTCTGATAACGCCGGATCTCTCTTAGAGCGACGGTACCTGGTCGGTAACGGTGGGGTTTCTTGACACCGCCTGTTGCCGGGGCGCTTTTACGAGCCGCTTTCGTTGCCAGCTGCTTGCGGGGCGCTTTGCCGCCGGTAGATTTTCTGGCAGTTTGCTTGGTACGTGCCATCGTTAAATTGTTATAATAATAATATAATTAAGGATATATGTAATATAACAGCGAACGGTCTATGCGGTGCAGATGTCGACAGACGAATGATTTAGGAAACTGACGGTCGGCCAGTTTTCTAAGTTTCCAAGAGCCGACGGACGTTTCTGATTGGTTCGTCCGTGTCGGGCTCGGGCGTGGCCAGTTCGGGTTTATATAAGCCGGTCGGACCCCGGCATTTATTGAACAGTTCGTCTACAGTCATCGTACGCGCTGATTCAGACGTAGCAGATCGAATCGCCTGACATACTCTTTAGTATTATTATTACTACTTACTTGGTGTATCCTCAAAATGACCGGGCGCGGTAAAGGAGGCAAAGGATTGGGAAAGGGTGGAGCGAAACGTCATCGCAAAGTGTTACGTGATAACATCCAGGGCATCACCAAACCCGCCATCAGACGTCTAGCACGTCGCGGCGGTGTGAAGAGAATCTCCGGTTTGATTTACGAAGAGACGCGGGGTGTTCTGAAAGTCTTCCTCGAAAACGTAATACGCGATGCCGTAACATACACCGAGCACGCGAAAAGGAAAACCGTTACGGCTATGGACGTCGTTTATGCCCTGAAACGTCAAGGACGTACCCTTTACGGTTTCGGCGGTTAAGAGCTCGGTCATCATCACATTTGCGTTAAATGCGCAACGGACGTCGGGCGGACGGACATCGCCTAATTAAATTACAATTAACAACGGTTCTTTTCAGAACCACAAATACTAATCGTTCTGGCGAAAAAGAATGAGGTAGGCAATAAAAATAGAGACACTGATATCAATAATAATAATAACATCAAAAAGAGAAAAGCAGGTTTGTTAATAGCCCTTACGCATACAGGCAAAATTCACATTATCTATAATAAATTGGGCTATTTACAGTAAGCATAAATAGCCAGCCACAACACGCAGTTACATAATGACAATTATTGTGACCGATTACATAAATCGGTTATTATCTAATACCGATTGTGACTGACGTCAATTGTAGTACAACGTCGTCAGTTCTTCGGTCTCGAAAACGTTCAATGGAAACACACAATATACGTTTCGAGGACCCAGCGTTACAAAACATATGGTAGATGTTTTGTCGGATAGCTTTATTTTTAAAATGCCAGCCAGATATTGAGTAAATCTAAATCCTTTTTTTTTTTTTTAATTTCAAATTAGAAAATGACATTCATAATAGTTAATTACGGATATTAAAGCTACTCACTTTTGTATATGTTAAATTTTACAATAATTTACATAAATTGACTAAATATAATTTTAACGATCATTCAATGTTAAAAATATAATTTACTAAAAATATATACCAAGATTCAACTCTAATCTATATTTATAAAACTAAGATATAAATAATAAGATATCCAATTCTTTAATACAACATGATAACTATTACAAATTCAAACATATCACAATATCCCTTGCATATGTTAAAATATAAAACTCTTATAGACATAATATTAGAAATAGCTCAACAATATAATGTAGGTTTATCCCGTTCAGTTTAAATGTCTAAATTAAATATTGTGGCCCTGAGAAGGGCCGTGAATTTAATTTGGGGAGAATATTACCAGAGAAGGTGGTAGTGGTGCGCGTTAACGGTTTATCCCCGTCGATCACCCGTCGCGTTTAAGGTTTTTTCTCAGTTTTCTTGGGCAAAAGTACCGCCTGGATATTGGGCAGGACGCCGCCTTGAGCGATTGTCACGCCGGAGAGGAGTTTATTCAATTCCTCGTCGTTGCGTATCGCCAGTTGCAGATGTCTGGGTATGATGCGGGTCTTTTTATTGTCCCTGGCGGCGTTGCCTGCCAATTCTAGAACTTCCGCCGCCAAATATTCCATGACCGCGGCCAAATAAACCGGTGCCCCGGCACCTACTCGTTCGGCGTAATTACCCTTACGCAGAAGACGATGTATACGGCCGACCGGGAACTGTAGACCGGCACGGCTGGAACGTGATTTCGCCTTGCCCTTAACTTTGCCACCTTTACCGCGTCCTGACATTTTTTAATAATTTGTATATAATAATATCGGCCAAGATCAGGTGATAGCGTCTATACTCGCTGCTGTCTCGCAACGGTGTGGGAATTTTTCCAGACACGCTCAAACCTACGTACTTATAGCCGCGCTCGTCCACCAATGGTCGCGATTCGGCACCTCTCGATACGGTGGGCGTGGCCTAATCGTGCGCACCGTTCTCCCTCAAAAACCGGCGCGATAGTGCACGCCGAACGATTCGCACGCTATCGATTGCTCTGAGCACATCGGTAGTAATAGAATACATTAACCGTTATATTATACTATAATATAATATATTTACGACAAAGAAGCGAAACCAGAAGAAATGGCTGGCACAAACGACAACAACGGCAACGGCCAACGTATAGCAATGGATATATTACAGAATATCGACACATACGAAGAACTGCAGAAAACAATGGAAAACTTCATGAAGATGATGCACACCGCCTTCGACAACAAGATGAACGAACTCAAGAAAAACGAAAAACCACCACGAAAATCCAACAAACGACAGAAAACAGAATCACCGGAAATAGAGACGAGCAACATGTACGAAGCACTCCGCACGATCGACGAAGATACGAAGAAAGAAGAAACGACGCCAATGGACAGCAGCGAAGAAGAACCGACAGCCTCCACCTCCGCAGAGAAACCCGGGGTAAGTACCAACATCACAAAACACACAAACACACACAAACAGCACAAAACAAACACAAAAACAGCAAACAACACAATCCAATTACCCAAAATGCCTTCTATCTCCCCAATTACAATCACTGACCCAACACAATGGTATCGAGTCCGAGATCTAATGAAAACACACAACATTCAATACACACAAAGCAGGTCCGTCCCGGCCGGAGTCCAAATCACTCCAACAACAGAACAAGACTATCGCAATCTCAACCGAATTCTCAACGAAAAAGCCATTCAATCTTTCACATACCAACTCCGTAGCGAGAAAAAATTAAAAATCGTCATCAGAGGCGTACCCCAATTCCTAACCGACGAAGACATCAAAGCCGATCTAGATTCTAGGAACTATCCGATCGCAAAAATCACTAGGATGAACGGTAAAGACCGCCTTCCAGCCCCCCTTATTTTAATAGAAATAGACAAAGAATATAAGTCAATTTTCGACATCCACACAGTTTGCGGATTAGAAGTAAAAGTAGAGTCCCTCAGACTTAGAACAGACATCGTACAGTGTCACAGATGTCAGAAATTCGGTCATCAACAGCGTACTTGCAACGTGAATTTCGCGTGCATGAAGTGCGGAGAGTCACACTCGACGCATGAATGCACAAAGCCGTCAACCACCCCCCCTAAATGCGCAAACTGTGGCGGAGCTCACCTCTCGTTCAGCTTATCATGCAAAAAGAATCCAAATAACCCAATAAACACACCAATACAAACACGCAAACTCATAGAAGCACCACTACCAAAACACAACGCGTGGACTCAAAGACAACAGACAAATAACATCACCGCAACCACACCCACACCCACAACCCGGGAAAATACACCAAAACCAACACTTAACTCACACGAAAAAGCTGACGACGCAATTGCACTCATGATTGGGAAACTATTCCTAACATTTAGCTCGACAAACCCTACACTCCAACAAACACAAAGCTTTTTCGAACAAACAAACGAACTTACAAAACTTTTCCACGCACGCAGACAATGAATCACAAACACAACATTAAAATAGCCTATTGGAATGCACAAAGTATAACACACAAAAAACATGAATTACACGTATTTTTAGACGAACACCAAATAGACGTAATGCTGCTAAATGAAACACATCTAAAACCAAGTCACTCATTAAAAATACAAAAATACAAAACATACAGACACGATAGGCCGGTACAAAAAGGCGGCGGAACCGCTATACTCGTACACGAAACAATAAAACACAGCGAACTTGAATACAAAACACTCGATAAAATCGAAAACACAGGCATACAAATAAACACAAAAAGGGGACCGATAAACCTTTACGCAAGTTATCTTCCCTCCGGATTAGACATAGTAGAATCAGACATACAAACGATCTTCAATCAAAACACACCTACAATATTTGCGGGAGATTTTAACGCGAAACACCAAAACTGGAACTCGAAAGTAGCAAATAAAAACGGTAAAAAACTAAAGAAAATAGCACAAGACAACAACCTCAATGTAATCGGGCCGGTAGAACCCACACACATACACATACCAACGGGCACTACTGACGTTTTAGACATAGCAATACTTAAAAACATAACCACAACACATACAATAGAAACTATAAACGACCTCTCCTCAGATCATTTTCCAGTGATATTAACGCTTGACATGGACACAACTAGAACGAAAAAAACATTTAATAAGACAGACTGGGAAAAATTCAAAGAATCCCTAGTACTCAGAACAGTAAAAATTCACAACGCGAAAGACATCGATCAAGCAGTGATCACACTGGAAAATGACATAAAAAATGCAATAGCACAAACGACAAAAACTAAAACCATCGACACAAAACTTAACATCCCGACTGAACTAAAAATAAAATTACGACTCAAAAAAAACATACTTAAAGAATATAAAAGAACACTAAATCCGGTAATAAAAACAAAACTAAACGCGATAACAAATGAAATAAAATCTGACATGATCGAACACTATAATAAAAACTGGAATAACAAAATTGAATCCCTTAACACGCAAGATCAAACACTCTGGCAGATGACAAAAGCCCTAACAAACAAAAAAAACAAAATTCCACCGCTAAAAACAGCAAACGGACCGGCAATAACTGATAAAGAAAAAGCAGACGAATTCGCGAACGCGTTAAAGAAACAATTCGAAACGAACCCAACAATACCGAAGCATAACACATTCACAAACCAAATTGAACGGCAACGAAATACAAAAATCGATATAACAGATGGAGAAATCGACGCCACAAATACCGACGAAGTGGAAAAAATAATTAAAAACCTTAAAAACCGAAAAGCTCCGGGAGCGGATGGGATAACTAACATTGCAATAAAAAACCTACCAAAAACCGGTATACAAATTATAACCGACATAATAAATGGAATAATAAAATACGGACACTATCCCGCGATTTGGAAACACGCGCAGATAATAATGATCCACAAACCTGGAAAAACAACAAAAACAACCGCAGATTACCGGCCAATAAGCTTACTTCCGTCAATAAGTAAACTGGCAGAACGCGTAATACAGACAAGACTTGAAAACGAAGTCGAAAACAAAAACATAATCCCAAATTTTCAATACGGTTTCCGGAAAAATCACTCTACCACACAACAGGCACTAAGACTAACAGAACACATAACCGAAAAAATGAACATATCGACATCAACGGGCGCAATCTTTCTCGACATTGAAAAGGCCTTCGACCGGGTTTGGCACGCCGGCCTCATACACAAAATGAAACGTCACAAAATATCAAACACATTAATAAAAATAACCGACAATTACCTAAAGAACCGTACATTTAATGTCACAATCGGAAACGAAAAATCGACAATCGAACACATAGCAGCAGGAGTACCACAAGGATCCGTTCTCGGACCGCTCCTGTATAACATATACACTTCGGATATTCCCACAATAGAAAAATGTAATATCGCACAATACGCAGACGACACCGCTATATACATAAGTAGCAGACGAACATCGTACATACACAAGCAGTTACAAACCAATCTAGTCCTCCTAAAGGACTGGTACGACAAATGGAAAATTAAAATTAACCCACTAAAAACCGCGGCAATTTACTTCCAACACAGAAAACGACACAAAAGGCCGGACGAAGTCAAACTCGAAGGCCACACAATACACTGGCAGGAAAAAGTTAAATACCTCGGGGTCACAATGGACTCACAACTAACATACACGGCACATATTAAAGAATTAAAACGAAAAATAGGGTTCACAACACACGCACTGTACCCGATACTAAACGGCAAAAGCAAACTAACACTGGAAAATAAAATATTAATAATAAAAACGATAATACTCGCGGGCGCAACATATGCCGGAGAAATATGGCATCAAGCCAGCGAAAAGCAAAGACAATCGGTACAAGGGAAAATAAACAAGGTAATAAGACTCGCGATAAATGCACCGCGATACATGACAAACGCGCAGATACATAAAGAGACGAAACTCGAAACACTGGAAACAATAATATGCAAACGAACACTAAAAACAATAGAAACAATACAGTCACACGAAAACCCCACAATAAGAAAAATAATAAATCCAAAACGGAGACTAATTAAAAAAGACGGACTTAAGCAAATTAAAAGACGCGCAGAGGATAACGATATCCAAATAGCCGCGAAAAAAATCAAAAATTAACAGATAAACAGAGGTCAACACAAACACACAAAAATGTAGCAAAACACACAGCATTCCATATAGGATAAACAAACGTAACACACAAACACACAACTACACATAATAACACAAAACATACACAACCCCGGGTAATGAAATTGGAGTGGAAATGGGGGCAACCTCGACCACCGAACAAAATCAAGAGGACTCATATAAAGCACGCCGAACAGACCGTCTCACACCTTCGACAGTATACATTCTATTACAATCCTACTTACTATTAAATATTGACTACAACCATGCCACCGAAGACTAGCGGTAAAGCCGCTAAGAAAGCAGGCAAGGCTCAGAAGAATATATCGAAGGGCGATAAGAAGAAGAAACGCCGCAGGAAGGAGAGTTACGCAATTTATATTTACAAGGTGCTCAAGCAGGTCCATCCGGATACGGGCATATCCAGCAAGGCGATGAGCATCATGAACAGCTTCGTGAACGATATATTCGAACGCATTGCGGCCGAAGCGTCCCGTCTGGCCCATTATAATAAACGTTCGACGATCACCAGTCGGGAAATACAGACAGCTGTCCGTCTGTTACTTCCCGGTGAATTGGCAAAGCACGCTGTTAGCGAAGGAACCAAAGCCGTCACGAAATATACCAGTTCAAAATAATGGGCGACGCCTGGAGGTGACCATTGCGCAAATGGTTTATCATCGGCGGCGGCGGCGGGAGATCGGCCATTAAATATATAAATAACTGCGTCGATAGAAACAATATAAAAAAAAACGGTTCTTTTTAGAACCACAAACGAGATATAATTTAAATTGAAAAGAGAGAATAATATACGAATAGAACGTCGATATGTATAAGTTAGGCATGAGAGTTTGAACGGTAATTCGAACGAAAAAAAAAAAAAAGATTAAAAATAGACAATAAGCAAAATGCAATTCCACCGTAAGTGTATTATTAATTTCGACGGCCGATAGGTATATATGTCACGACACCTGATGACGCGGTAAATATGTAAAACGTTATATCCATAACACGTCCTAAACTCCAGTCGGCCATGAAACGATATATCCATAATACGTCCAAAACTCAAGTCAGCCATGATTTCCCTAGTAATAGTATCTAAAAGCATGACGTAACTTAATGAATGAATATGAATCATTTAAATCATGAAACGATATATCCATAATACGTCCAAAACTCAAGTCAGCCATGATTTCCCTAGTAATAGTATCTAAAAGCATGACGTAACTTAATGAATTAATATGAATCATTTAAATGACAGACGATTTGAGTAAATAGCACGGTTACAAATATAGTAGTCGGTCGGTCATTAATAAATAAAATTCCATGACAACGTATTTATTAGATGACACCAATTTCATTAAAATTTGACAATTCAGAACGGCCGCGGTAAAGTTACGACGATATCCCGTCAACCCAAAAAAAAAAAAAAAACAATTTCAGAAAATGTTAGTAAGCAAAATGCAATTCTTCACTATGGTATAAGCGTGCAGCTGTATTAGTAAGGTCGGGTGACAGTTTTATCGATATGTGTGTGTAGATATGTCAAAAATTGACTACCTGTAAATTGCTTATACTAGGATGTCGAGGTCAAATTGACTTGAAATAGTATGAAGAAGATGGACAAATACTTAATAGGAAAAAAGGGGATATAGGGTCCGAAAGGCCGTTAAACCATAATCGATTCCTGTTTCATCGGTCGTTTGGATTTGTCCTGTGGTCGAAGTTACCGCTATTTTCACACCTCCGTTGTTACGCTGTCTGTCTTAGCACGGTCCTGTGTTGTTGCGTGGTGTGTAAGTCTGTGTGTTTGTCGCTTTTTATCCGTTCAAGTCATGTGTGTGTTTACTGATTGTTCTTGAAAAGTGTGATTATATTCTGTATGCGTTACGAGGTATTGAATATGTTCTGTTGTTGCATTTGTAGAGAGTAATTATATTTGCATTTAGCCTAAGGCAAGTGCGAGATCGTCATTTGTGTTAGGTGTTGTTGGTGGTTCATTTGTAATTGAAAGTCCGCAGCAGTCGTGTAATTTATAAATCGAGCTATACATCTATTCCTAGCGTGGCCCATCTCCTACCATACAACAGAAACGGCAATGATGGAATAATTATATACGTACACGGCGACGATATACATGATACCGGTAGCATAAGATTAGCGAATAAATACATCGTGCGGGCAAGTAATTGAGAAAAGGGTGGGGAAAAAAATAAAAAAAAAATTATATATAAACGGCAAAGAAACACCAACGGGTTAATTAATTATTTACGATGACGTGGTAATGAAATAGGCATATTATAATCGTCAAGAGCAGAGGAATATTGCCGAAGGACATTCGGATGTCCACGTAATTAACGGTTCCCAACAAGAGCGTGTAAGCAACGTCGTGTCTGCGCCGACGGTGGTGATATCGGACCTTGACTCTCGATTAAACGTACGAAGATGATATTATAGTTGCGAAACGGACGTTACCGATGCGGCAAAGTCTCGCACCGAGTGTGAGGTGGTGGTATTAATCGGCGTCGTTCGTAAAACGGCCGTCCCATGGCGAAAAAAAAATAGGCCATAATAAATTGTAACGACGACGACACCCATCGAGAATGCGGAATCGTCAAAAAACGGACCGATATATAATGGCGTGCACAGTCTATCCTATTGCGGCGAGATTGTTTTCGCCCGTCGCCGGACCAAGCCTGGACATCGGACGGAAGGATTCCGCGACGTCCGCCGTCACCATCGACGTCGGTCGTGGACATCGATCGTCAAAGAACGACGTCGGTCCGGTGCCGCTCCGATAGGTCTCTTACGGAATGTGATGGCGGTCGTTGCGACGGCGAGTCGGGGAAAAGCGCGATGCCGTCGCGAGGCGGCGTCCTCGGCCGTGGGGTGTGCGTACTAATCGACGACGGCAGGGCGTCGGTCGACGTCCGCGACGAGTTCTAAGTGGGGCTTGCGAACACGAGGGCGTCCGTGGTCCGATGAGTGGACCTTCCGTTGACGGCCCGGGAGTTTCGTATTCGGTACGTGCACTTGCGAATTGGACCCCGCCCCGGTAAAATTTTAAAAACACTCATCATACAGCTCGTCACGAGTGAACAGCAAGCAACAGCAACATATATATATATATATATATCTATATATCCAGCGATCGCTAGTTATAAACATTTGACAAACGAATATAGGCATTACAAAAAAAAAAAAAGCAGCATACGTTCGCCCGAACGAAAATCATCACGACGTCCTCCACGGCAATAACGGAATCACCAACCATATCGACTGACATGTCGGA
Source organism: Melolontha melolontha (assembly GCA_935421215.2). Classification (NCBI taxonomy): domain Eukaryota; kingdom Metazoa; phylum Arthropoda; class Insecta; order Coleoptera; family Scarabaeidae; genus Melolontha; species Melolontha melolontha. The sequence goes on from CAKXYW020000018.1 coordinate 170,324, forward strand.
CGTGGCGTCGCAACAGCAGTCACAGACGGCGGCGGCCGCCAGTCCCGCCGCGCCGGCCAAGAAAAGCGCCGCCGCCGCATCGGCTGGCGTCAAAAAGGCGAAAAGTCCCCGCTCGAAGCCCACACATCCCCCGACTTCGGAGATGGTCAACGGGGCGATCAAGAGCCTGAAGGAACGCGGCGGTTCCTCGCTGCAGGCGATCAAAAAGTACGTCGCCGCGAATTACAAGGTCGACGCGGAAAAGATGTCCCCTTTCATCAAGAAGTACCTGAAGGCGGCGGTCGCGTCCGGCGCTCTCGTCCAGACGAAGGGAAAGGGCGCGTCCGGATCGTTCAAGTTGGCCGCCGCCAAGAAGGGGGCCGGCGCCGCCGAAGCGCAACAGGTCGGCGTCGCGACGGCGAGATCGGCCGCCGCGAGCAAGAAGAAATCCGCGGCGGCGGCCGCTGCCGCCGCTAAGTCGCCCAAGGGGGGCAGGAAGGCCGGAGGCGGCTCGACCGCGACGGCCGGCGGTGTCGCGGAGAAGAAGTCCAAGCTGAAGAAGGCCGCGAAGAGTCCCACGAAAAAACCCAAGGCCCCCAAGCCGAAGACGGCCAAGAAAACGGCCTCGTCCTCGGGCGCCGCAGCAGTCGCGACGCCCAAGGCGGCCAGATCGGCCGCCGCTAAGACGAAGGCGACCGCCAGGTCACCCAAGGCCGCCAACACCGCCTCATCGAGATCGTCGAAGGGCGGCGCGACGTCCAGAAACGCAGCCGCGTCCAAGGCGAGAACGGCGAACACGGCCAAGGGCGGTTCGGCGAAAAAAAAGTGAGCGGCGGCGCCTTCGAACGGTCCCCATCGACGGCGCCTTCGCCTACTGAAGCGGAGGAGGCGGTGCAGCAGCAATTGCGGAAAAAAGAACGGCGCCGGCGACGAAGAGGAGGAGGAGAAAACAATACGTATACGTATAAGCGTATAACAAGTGTTCAATTGAAAAGTCAATCTAGTAGCATGTGATTTACCGAGAACATTTTGAAGTATGTCGTAAATTAAAATTTACTACTTAACCTACGAAGTCGTATATTTTGACAGTTTCATACATACAAATAGATAACAAATGTGATAGACTTTAGTAAATGTCATTTGAATTGACGTTTACGGAACAACAAACACATATTAATATATTAGTGTCTTATTCTATCAGATATTTCAATGTAACCTGGATTGATTTTTCAAAAGAACATTTGTTACATACATACATACACACACTTTACCACCTATCGTCTTCCAAATGTTCCATATTTATTTATGTAATCGAAAATTGTTCTAAAGATTATACAACGTGCATGCATTTGTCAGTTTGTGTGTGTGTGTCTGTCTGTGTTTCTCTCTCTCTCTTACTGTGTGTGTGTGTGTGTGTGTGTGTGTGTGTGTGTGTGTGTGCGCGCGCGCGCGCGCGCGCGCGCGCGTGACATGTTTTGACATAATGTTCATAAACAAGTCTATCGTCCACCTGATCATGTGTATCAAACGGCTAAGATATCTAAAATTCTAATGCTTATGGAAAAAGGTTGAAGAGATAGAAATAAATTTGGACGACGAAAGTGTTGAAGAATGTGAAGAAAATAGTGTAGCAACGATGAAAAAAAGATAGAAGAAATTAGGGACTTAAGCCAAGAGGTGCCAGCTACAGCCTCAGTTAACTCTATCGTCACTGTTAGAAAAATAACCTTAATCCATTGGACTGATGATCAAAAGAAACTAACTAAACTATTTTTTAAAACAAACATAAATTCAAAAATTCCTCCCAAAAAAAGCGAATGTGGATAAATATCCGGAAAAATTCCATAATAAGTCTGGCCCACAAATAAAAGTTTTCGTTTAAAATATGTATCGCAATAAAAATTAGTCTTTAATTATATGTATCAAGTATATTATAAGATCTTTTGCTTGTTGTACTTATAAATTGTTTCATTAAAATTAATTTGTATCTTTAAAAATTATTCTTAATTTTGTCATTGATAGTACTAGTAAGCCTAAAAACGTATAAATGTTTGGCTTCGTTATAGCTAACACTTTATCCTACAGAATATTTAAATAATATTGAAATCTCGATACCTTACGTAACCTAATATTAATAAATCGAACAGTGAAATTTTATTTACAAAGGAGCCATGCTATTAACACAGAATTACAATTTGGAATACAGCACAAATGTATGTGTTCATATTACATATTTTAGTTTAAGTTATTAAGTAAGACTCCTACACGTAACTCATTATTTGTTTGTAAATTCATCACTTTAGTATATTGATTTAAAATAAAAATTGTGTTTGTTTAACTAAATTTTAATAAACAAACAATTTTTTTTGATTCATTTTAACTCAGAAAGATAAGCAATAGAAGCAATTCCAAATTCAAAGTGTATATAAACTAAAGAAAATTAGTTCCTTCTCTAAAATACGCCAATCCACGTAACCGATATTTATTAAAGAATTGCACAAATACTTACGAGTATATTAAATATATGTAGATAATACGCAATATGAGATACGATGTTAGACAACATAGCAGACGCAGAAAGATGTATTCAGTAAAATATAAATACCTTCCTCGGACGTAGAATTACAGGTTTCGTAAAAAGAATATATCTGTCGAAGCAGATATAATAGACACATGTATGGGCGCAATATTGATAAGAAAATGAAAACAAAAAATCCTTAATTTATTTTTTCTGCCATCAGAGTAGAGTATATTAGAAAATAAAGTCACTATAGCGTTTGATTTGTACATTCGGCGGTTTGGAAATGAGAAAAACATTATATACTTCAGAGCTTTATGTAGACGACAAATTGAAGGTATAATGAAATGAAGCAGAATTGATAGCGGTTTATATATATATATATATATATATATATATATATATATATATATATATATATATATATAATTAGGAAGGAAGAATTAGGAATTTTATTATTATGGAATATTATTATAATATATATTCTTTCAGAATTATATTTTCCAAAATGCAACTTAATTTTTATCGTTAAAAATTAATCACCCCAATTGTTTCAATAAGTCACTGTACCAACCCAACAGCTGTTCCTCTTTTGAAGATCATTGGTCGCTGTTGTAGCACAGGTTTTCCAAAATATTTTGATATATTAAGTATAATTTAGATCTTTGATGAATTTTTATGAACTTATTGTTTTACAAATAAATTTTTCCTTCTCACATAACCTTTGACATTATCAAACATTAACAATTGTATATAAAGTTAACTAAATTTAAATTGTTCTATAATTTTGGGATATGTAAGAGAGTCACATACATTTAAAATTTATTTATAGATTTGACACTCTATTTTAAAAAATATATATATATATAAATATAATACAGTCTTCCACCTTCTAAGAAATTTTAATAACAGAAATGTAACAAATTAAAGCTAGTCCTTTCCATAAGTTAATCAACATATTATTATCATATATATACAGTATAACAACTTGAACTACGAAAGCCTATTGATAGGAGAGGGAGGTAAATTTAAATGTAATCATTTTGCTTATTTAGCTACTTATATATCCACCACATTATATTATAACATTATTTTCTTTAGATTGACATTTTTAAATTCGTTATATCTTTTGAATGGAATGTCAGAGTTTAATAATTTAAAATGTATTTTACTGGTATCGAAATGGTCTTTTATAAAATATCATTTAATAGGATAAATAATAATACAGAGGTATGGATAATATGGTTCGATTATTGTCGGCACTACTTTTATTAACTTTTAAAATGTAAAAAAGTAGTTATAGAGGCATAACTACAGTAGTTGGACATATGGTTTCGCGGACTTTTTTGTAGATATTAATACGTTCTATAATACTGTTGAACATTTTTTTGTTCTATCAACAATAGTTTCCGCAGCGTACGCGATGACAGATTTTTTGTGACTAATTTTTCCACACCTTGGGTTACATTAATGCATTTTTATTGGGGATCCCTTTTTTAATTGAAAATGTAATATAGTCCATGTCACTCGGTGAAAATGCAGCTTTCTAATGGTTAAAGAATTTTTGAAATCGGTCCAGTAGTTTTTGTGTGAAAAAATTACAAACATACATACATACATACATACAAAAACACAAATGGTTCCATAGGCATGTATTTCGAAAAATATGAATTTTTTTAGTTCACGCTTTCGTCGCCAGAGGTGTTAGTACTACCGAGTGTATATTCGCGAAACGTATATATTTTCTAAAGTGCCGCTTATTTGGAAACCGCATATTTGTCAACTTTGCTTTATCATCAATCTAATGCAGTATTTGTTTATTATGCACGTGTTTGAATAAAGGGTGCTTTGTAAACAGGTATGTTCAAGACATTATAAACATGTCATATATTTTTGTTCGGCATGCTGGCTTCGAAATAAATATTTGCATTATATGAATGTAATAATACCCTTTCCTTGTATTATGGATTCCTATAAGCTTTTATCACATTTAAATGACGTTTATTTTTGAAATTTTGCATACTTATTTGTAAATGTGTTATATCATCAATCTAATGCGGTATTTCTTTATTATGCACGTGTTTGAATAAAGAGTGCTTTGTAAACAGGTTTTTGAAGACATTTTTAAACAAGAAATATTTAAGTTCGGCAAACTTGCTTCGAAATAAACATTTGCATTATATGAATGTAATAAATGTAATAATACCCTTGTATTATGGATGCCTATAAGTTTGTTTCACATTTAAATGACTTTTAATTTTGAAATTTCGCATATAATATTATTTATAATTGTTAGCTAAGAACTGCCCGGCAATATTTCCTTTATCAAAATATACGTTTAAATTTATCAATGAACGCAATAATTACCTTAAATATCATGTAATAGTATTGAGAAAGCATTTTTTTTAAACTATACTTTAATAAACAAATTTATTGGTCTGTAATATAAAAAAAAAAATTATATGAATACCCATACCTTCAGGTGGATGCCGAACTGTATGCAGTTTGTACGGACCTCAAAATGATAGCTGGATGTATATACATACGGGACGAAATATTAAAATTATATACATCCAATTCAGGTGCGATGATTACAATTATTTTAAGTATGATCACGGTCATTTTTGTACTGTTCACTCTCTATTTTATTGAAATGACGTGAGAATTGTGGTTCTGAAAAGAACCGGTGGTGTGGTAATGGAAAAAAAAAAATTAAATATAGGTGACCCCGTGCGGCCAATATTCTAAGCCCTTTCGCCACGTATGCGACGAGCCAGCTGAATGTCCTTCGGCATTATGGTTACCCGTTTGGCGTGTATCGCGCACAGGTTCGTATCTTCGAATAAACCGACGAGGTACGCCTCGCTGGCCTCCTGTAGTGCCATAACAGCGGAACTCTGGAAACGGAGATCGGTCTTAAAATCCTGCGCGATTTCCCTGACCAAACGTTGGAATGGTAATTTCCTGATCAGGAGTTCCGTACTCTTCTGATAACGCCGGATCTCTCTTAGAGCGACGGTACCTGGTCGGTAACGGTGGGGTTTCTTGACACCGCCTGTTGCCGGGGCGCTTTTACGAGCCGCTTTCGTTGCCAGCTGCTTGCGGGGCGCTTTGCCGCCGGTAGATTTTCTGGCAGTTTGCTTGGTACGTGCCATCGTTAAATTGTTATAATAATAATATAATTAAGGATATATGTAATATAACAGCGAACGGTCTATGCGGTGCAGATGTCGACAGACGAATGATTTAGGAAACTGACGGTCGGCCAGTTTTCTAAGTTTCCAAGAGCCGACGGACGTTTCTGATTGGTTCGTCCGTGTCGGGCTCGGGCGTGGCCAGTTCGGGTTTATATAAGCCGGTCGGACCCCGGCATTTGCAGAGACCACGGAGTATTCATAGAATGCGCACGTGCTCTCTTTATCTCATTTAAACCAACACAGCGACCCTACGATAACACACGCACCGACATCTGAACTCCGCCGGAGTCAGATTCCGGCTCTATCGAACAAACCGCAAGGCGAAACCAGAAGCAATGGCTGGCTCAAACGACAATAACGACGAGAAAAACATGAAATTCAATATGAAGAACATAAATTCCCGAGAAGATCTACAAGAAATAATCGATAACTTCATTAAATTCGTGCAGGAAGCCTTCGAGAACAAGATGAAAGAAGAAAAACCACCACGCAAGTCCAACAAGAGACAGAAAACTGAAGCACCAACGATCGAACTCAGTAATAGATACGAAGCACTCGTTAACACAGATGAAGGAAAGAAAACAGAAGAACCGACACCGACACCTATGGACAGCGACGACAAACAAGAAGCCTCCACTTCCGCAGCGAATCCCGGGGTGAGTACGAAACACAACACAGACACAACTAAAAAAACACAGCACATAACATACACCAAAGCAGTACACACAAACAGACCTCCCAAGACACCATCTATCTCCCCAATCACAATCACAGAACAAACACAATGGAATCTAGTCCGCGATTTAATGAAGTCTCACAACATCCAATACACTCAGAGCAGATGTACCCCGGCCGGAGTCCAGATCACTCCACTAACTGAAACTGACTATCGTAACCTGAACCGACTCCTCAGCGATAGAAAAATACAATCTTTCACATATCAACTCCGCAGCGAGAAGACTCTAAAAATCGTCATCCGTGGCGTACCCCAATTTCTCACCAACGAAGAAATCCAAGCCGACCTAGAAAGCCGCAATTATCCGGTCGCCAAAATCACGAGAATGAACGGTAAAGACCGTCTTCCCGCCCCCATGATCTTAATCGAGCTCAACAAAGAATATAAGTCTATCTTCGACATCCACGAAGTTTGCGGATTAGCCGTCAAAGTTGAGTCCCTCAGACTAAGAACGGACATAATTCAATGTCATCGTTGTCAGAAGTTTGGTCACCATCAACGTATGTGTAATGTAAACTACGCTTGCATGAAGTGCGGAGAGTCTCACTCGACGCATGAATGCACGAAGCCGCGAACTACCGCCCCTAAATGCGCAAACTGCAGTGGAGAACATCTCTCCAACAATTTACACTGTAGGAAAAACCCCAATAACCCGGCCAACGCACCAGTCAACACACACAAACTCATACCCGCACCACTACCAAAACACAACCCGTGGATTCAAACACAACAACAGACAAATAGCATCACCGCAACAACACCCACAACCCGGGAAAATACACCCAAACCTACACCTAACACTCACGAAAAAGCTGACGACAAAATCGCACTAATGATTGGGAAACTTTTCCTAACATTTAGCTCGACAAACGCAACACCCCAACAAACACAAAGCTTTTTCGAACAGACAACAGAACTCACGAAACTCTTCCACGCACGCAGACAATGAATCACAAACACAACATTAAAATAGCCTATTGGAATGCACAAAGCATAACACACAAAAAACATGAACTACGCGTATTTTTAGACGAACACCTAATAGACGTAATGCTGTTAAACGAAACGCATCTAAAACCAAGTCACTCGCTAAAAATTCAAAAATACAAAACATACAGACACGACAGACCGGTACAAAAAGGCGGCGGAACCGCTATACTCGTACACGAAACAATAAAACACAGCGAACTTGAATACAAAACACTCGATAACATAGAAAACACAGGCATACAAGTACACACAAAAAGGGGACCGATAAACCTTTACGCAAGTTATCTTCCCTCCGGATTAGACATAGTAGAGACCGACATACAAACGATCTTCAATCAAAACACACCTACAATATTCGCGGGAGATTTTAACGCGAAACACCAAAACTGGAACTCGAAAGTAGCTAACAGAAACGGTAAAAAACTCAAAAAAATTGCACTAAACAACAATCTCAACGTAATCGGGCCGGTAGAACCCACTCACATACACACACCAACGGGTACCACGGACGTTTTAGACATCGCGATACTTAAAAACATCACCACAACACATACAATAGAAACTATAAACGACCTCTCCTCAGATCATTTTCCAGTGATATTAACGCTTGACTTGGACGCAAGTAAAACGAAAATCACATTTAATAAGACTGATTGGGTAAAATTCAAAGAAACCCTACTACTTAGAATAGTTAAAATTCATAACGCGAAAGACATTGATCAAGCAGTAGTCACACTGGAAGATGACATAAATAATGCAATCACGAAATCAACAAAAATTAAAACCATCGACACGAAACTTAATATCCCGACCGAACTAAAAATAAAAATACGAAACAAAAAATACATACTTAAAGAATACAAAAGAACGCTAAATCCGGAAATAAAAACAAAATTAAACGTGGTAACTAACGAAATAAAATCAGACATGATTGAACACTTTAATAAAAACTGGAATAACAAAATTGAATCTCTAAACACGCAAGACCAATCACTCTGGCAGATAACAAAAGCCCTAACGAACGAAAAAAACAACATTCCACCGTTAAAAACCGCAAACGGACCGGCAATAACTGATAAAGAAAAAGCGGATGAATTCGCGAACGCGCTAAAGACACAATTCGAAACGAACCCAACAATACCGAAGCACAACACATTCTCAAACCAAATTGAACGGGAACGAAATACACAAATTGACATAACAGACGGAGAAATCGACGCCACAAATACCGACGAAGTGGAAAAAATAATTAAAAACCTTAAAAACAGAAAAGCTCCCGGAGCGGATGGGATAACGAACATCGCAATAAAAAACTTACCTAAAACCGCTATACAAATTATAACTGACATAATAAACGGAATAATCAAACACGGACACTATCCCGCGAGCTGGAAACATGCTCAGATAATAATGATACACAAACCCGGAAAAGACACAAAAACAACCGCAGATTACCGGCCAATCAGCTTACTTCCGTCAATAAGTAAGCTGGCAGAACGCGTGATACAGACAAGACTCGAAGAAGTAGTCGACGACAAAAATATCATCCCAGACTTTCAATACGGGTTTCGGAAAAACCATTCTACCACACAACAGGTAATAAGACTCACAGAACATATAACGGAAAAAATGAATGTATCAACTTCAACGGGCGCAATTTTTCTCGACGTTGAAAAAGCCTTCGACCGCGTTTGGCACGCCGGCCTAATACACAAAATGAAACAACACAAAATACCGAACTTACTAATAAAAATAATCGACAGTTATCTAAAAAACCGCACATTCAATGTCATAATAGGTCAAGACAAATCAATAAACGAACACATAACGGCAGGAGTCCCGCAAGGATCCGTCCTTGGGCCACTCCTGTATAACATTTACACATCGGACATACCAAAAATAGAAAACTGTAATATCGCGCAATATGCCGACGACACCGCCATATACATAAGCCACAGACAAACATTTTATATACATAAACAATTGCAGATAAACCTAACCCTTTTAAAGGACTGGTTCGATAAATGGAAAATAAAAATAAATCTTAAAAAAACCGCGGCAATTTACTTTCAACACAGAAAACGACACAAAAGGCCGGACGAAGTCAAACTCGAAGGTCAAACAATACAATGGCAAAAACAAATTAAATACCTCGGGGTCACGATGGACCCGCAACTTACGTACAACGCGCACATTAAAGAAATAAAGAACAAAATCGGATACACGACACATAAATTATATCCAATATTAAACGGCAAAAGTAAACTAACTTTAGAAAATAAAATACTAATAATAAAAGCGATAATATTCGCGGGCGCGACATACGCCGGTGAAGTATGGCATCAAGCCAGCGAGAAACAAAGACAGTCGGTTCAAGGTAAAATAAATAAGATCATAAGACTCGCGTTAAATGCACCACGGTACATGACAAACGCGCAAATATACACGGAAACGAATCTTGAAACACTAGATTCAATAATCGGCAAGCGAACACTTAAAACGGTAGAAACAATAAATGCACACAAAAACCCCACAATAAGGAAAATAATAAATCCAGATCGGAAACTAATACAAAAAGACGGACTAAATCAAATAAAAAGACGCGCGGAGGATAATGATATCCAAATAACCGCGAAAAAACGTAAAACAAACAATTAACAAATTAACAAATATACAACAGACACACACAAAAATGTAAACACAAACACAGCATTCCTAATAGGCTAACACACAGACACAAAAGCACACAAAACATCCAAAACCCTGGGAATAAAGATGGAGTGAAAATGGAGGAAACTTCGATCACCAGAAAAAAATCCAACGACACATACACACACCCGGCATTTGGAGAGACCACGGAGTATTCATAGAATGCGCACGTGCTCTCTTTATCTCATTTAAACCAACACAGCGACCCTACGATAACACACGCACCGACATCTGAACTCCGACGGAGTCAGATTCCGGCTCTATCGAACAAACCGCAAGGCGAAACCAGAAGCAATGGCTGGCTCAAACGACAATAACGACGAGAAAAACATGAAATTCAATATGAAGAACATAAATTCCCGAGAAGATCTACAAGAAATAATCGATAACTTCATTAAATTCGTGCAGGAAGCCTTCGAGAACAAGATGAAAGAAGAAAAACCACCACGCAAGTCCAACAAGAGACAGAAAACTGAAGCACCAACGATCGAACTCAGTAATAGATACGAAGCACTCGTTAACACAGATGAAGGAAAGAAAACAGAAGAACCGACACCGACACCTATGGACAGCGACGACAAACAAGAAGCCTCCACTTCCGCAGCGAATCCCGGGGTGAGTACGAAACACAACACAGACACAACTAAAAAAACACAGCACATAACATACACCAAAGCAGTACACACAAACAGACCTCCCAAGACACCATCTATCTCCCCAATCACAATCACAGAACAAACACAATGGAATCTAGTCCGCGATTTAATGAAGTCTCACAACATCCAATACACTCAGAGCAGATGTACCCCGGCCGGAGTCCAGATCACTCCACTAACTGAAACTGACTATCGTAACCTGAACCGACTCCTCAGCGATAGAAAAATACAATCTTTCACATATCAACTCCGCAGCGAGAAGACTCTAAAAATCGTCATCCGTGGCGTACCCCAATTTCTCACCAACGAAGAAATTCAAGCCGACCTAGAAAGCCGCAATTATCCGGTCGCCAAAATCACGAGAATGAACGGTAAAGACCGTCTTCCCGCCCCCATGATCTTAATCGAGCTCAACAAAGAATATAAGTCTATCTTCGACATCCACGAAGTTTGCGGATTAGCCGTCAAAGTTGAGTCCCTCAGACTAAGAACGGACATAATTCAATGTCATCGTTGTCAGAAGTTTGGTCACCATCAACGTATGTGTAATGTAAACTACGCTTGCATGAAGTGCGGAGAGTCTCACTCGACGCATGAATGCACGAAGCCGCGAACTACCGCCCCTAAATGCGCAAACTGCAGTGGAGAACATCTCTCCAACAATTTACACTGTAGGAAAAACCCCAATAACCCGGCCAACGCACCAGTCAACACACACAAACTCATACCCGCACCACTACCAAAACACAACCCGTGGATTCAAACACAACAACAGACAAATAGCATCACCGCAACAACACCCACAACCCGGGAAAATACACCCAAACCTACACCTAACACTCACGAAAAAGCTGACGACAAAATCGCACTAATGATTGGGAAACTTTTCCTAACATTTAGCTCGACAAACGCAACACCCCAACAAACACAAAGCTTTTTCGAACAGACAACAGAACTCACGAAACTCTTCCACGCACGCAGACAATGAATCACAAACACAACATTAAAATAGCCTATTGGAATGCACAAAGCATAACACACAAAAAACATGAACTACGCGTATTTTTAGACGAACACCAAATAGACGTAATGCTGTTAAACGAAACGCATCTAAAACCAAGTCACTCGCTAAAAATTCAAAAATACAAAACATACAGACACGACAGACCGGTACAAAAAGGCGGCGGAACCGCTATACTCGTACACGAAACAATAAAACACAGCGAACTTGAATACAAAACACTCGATAACATAGAAAACACAGGCATACAAGTACACACAAAAAGGGGACCGATAAACCTTTACGCAAGTTATCTTCCCTCCGGATTAGACATAGTAGAGACCGACATACAAACGATCTTCAATTAAAACACACCTACAATATTCGCGGGAGATTTTAACGCGAAACACCAAAACTGGAACTCGAAAGTAGCTAACAGAAACGGTAAAAAACTCAAAAAAATTGCACTAAACAACAATCTCAACGTAATCGGGCCGGTAGAACCCACTCACATACACACACCAACGGGTACCACGGACGTTTTAGACATCGCGATACTTAAAAACATCACCACAACACATACAATAGAAACTATAAACGACCTCTCCTCAGATCATTTTCCAGTGATATTAACGCTTGACTTGGACGCAAGTAAAACGAAAATCACATTTAATAAGACTGATTGGGTAAAATTCAAAGAAACCCTACTACTTAGAACAGTTAAAATTCATAACGCGAAAGACATTGATCAAGCAGTAGTCACACTGGAAGATGACATAAATAATGCAATCACGAAATCAACAAAAATTAAAACCATCGACACGAAACTTAATATCCCGACCGAACTAAAAATAAAAATACGAAACAAAAAATACATACTTAAAGAATACAAAAGAACGCTAAATCCGGAAATAAAAACAAAATTAAACGCGGTAACTAACGAAATAAAATCAGACATGATTGAACACTTTAATAAAAACTGGAATAACAAAATTGAATCTCTAAACACGCAAGACCAATCACTCTGGCAGATAACAAAAGCCCTAACGAACGAAAAAAACAACATTCCACCGTTAAAAACCGCAAACGGACCGGCAATAACTGATAAAGAAAAAGCGGATGAATTCGCGAACGCGCTAAAGACACAATTCGAAACGAACCCAACAATACCGAAGCACAACACATTCTCAAACCAAATTGAACGGGAACGAAATACACAAATTGACATAACAGACGGAGAAATCGACGCCACAAATACCGACGAAGTGGAAAAAATAATTAAAAACCTTAAAAACAGAAAAGCTCCCGGAGCGGATGGGATAACGAACATCGCAATAAAAAACTTACCTAAAACCGCTATACAAATTATAACTGACATAATAAACGGAATAATCAAACACGGACACTATCCCGCGAGCTGGAAACATGCTCAGATAATAATGATACACAAACCCGGAAAAGACACAAAAACAACCGCAGATTACCGGCCAATCAGCTTACTTCCGTCAATAAGTAAGCTGGCAGAACGCGTGATACAGACAAGACTCGAAGAAGTAGTCGACGACAAAAATATCATCCCAGACTTTCAATACGGGTTTCGGAAAAACCATTCTACCACACAACAGGTAATAAGACTCACAGAACATATAACGGAAAAAATGAATGTATCAACTTCAACGGGCGCAATTTTTCTCGACGTTGAAAAAGCCTTCGACCGCGTTTGGCACGCCGGCCTAATACACAAAATGAAACAACACAAAATACCGAACTTACTAATAAAAATAATCGACAGTTATCTAAAAAACCGCACATTCAATGTCATAATAGGTCAAGACAAATCAATAAACGAACACATAACGGCAGGAGTCCCGCAAGGATCCGTCCTTGGGCCACTCCTGTATAACATTTACACATCGGACATACCAAAAATAGAAAACTGTAATATCGCGCAATATGCCGATGACACCGCCATATACATAAGCCACAGACAAACATTTTATATACATAAACAATTGCAGATAAACCTAACCCTTTTAAAGGACTGGTTCGATAAATGGAAAATAAAAATAAATCTTAAAAAAACCGCGGCAATTTACTTTCAACACAGAAAACGACACAAAAGGCCGGACGAAGTCAAACTCGAAGGTCAAACAATACAATGGCAAAAACAAATTAAATACCTCGGGGTCACGATGGACCCGCAACTTACGTACAACGCGCACATTAAAGAAATAAAGAACAAAATCGGATACACGACACATAAATTATATCCAATATTAAACGGCAAAAGTAAACTAACTTTAGAAAATAAAATACTAATAATAAAAGCGATAATATTCGCGGGCGCGACATACGCCGGTGAAGTATGGCATCAAGCCAGCGAGAAACAAAGACAGTCGGTTCAAGGTAAAATAAATAAGATCATAAGACTCGCGTTAAATGCACCACGGTACATGACAAACGCGCAAATATACACGGAAACGAATCTTGAAACACTAGATTCAATAATCGGCAAGCGAACACTTAAAACGGTAGAAACAATAAATGCACACAAAAACCCCACAATAAGGAAAATAATAAATCCAGATCGGAAACTAATACAAAAAGACGGACTAAATCAAATAAAAAGACGCGCGGAGGATAATGATATCCAAATAACCGCGAAAAAACGTAAAACAAACAATTAACAAATTAACAAATATACAACAGACACACACAAAAATGTAAACACAAACACAGCATTCCTAATAGGCTAACACACAGAC
>CAKXYW020000019.1:0-7500 GCA_935421215.2 Melolontha melolontha
GTCTTAAGTTACCAACGCCTTTCATGGTATCCCATAAGCGTCGATTTAGGCGCTTTAACTCGGCGTTTGGTTCATCCCACAGCGCCAGTTCTGCTTACCAAAAGTGGCCCACTTGGCACTCTGATCCGATATCTCGCGGCTTCACAGTTCAAGCAAGCCGGAGATCTCACCCATTTAAAGTTTGAGAATAGGTTGAGGCCGTTTCGACCCCAATGCCTCTAATCATTCGCTTTACCGAATGAGACTCGCAAGAAGCGAGCGCCAGCTATCCTGAGGGAAACTTCGGAGGGAACCAGCTACTAGATGGTTCGATTAGTCTTTCGCCCCTATACCCAGTTCCGACGATCGATTTGCACGTCAGAATCGCTACGGACCTCCATCAGGGTTTCCCCTGACTTCGTCCTGACCAGGCATAGTTCACCATCTTTCGGGTCCCAGCGTGTACGCTCTGGGTGCGCCTCTTCTCGCGATGAGAACGAGACGCCCCGGGAGTGCGGGGCGGCCCCTCGGGTCCACCCATCCTCCCTCGGTCCGCGCAGGGCGGACCTTCACTTTCATTACGCCTTTAGGTTTCATCAGAGTCCCAATGACTCGCGCACATGCTAGACTCCTTGGTCCGTGTTTCAAGACGGGTCCTGAAAGTACCCAAAGCTATAGCGCCGCCGACGGGCGTGTTCGGGGTCTGTCCGAGAGCGCGACCGCCAGCAGTCGGACGGGACCGGATCCGGCACCAGGTCCGGATTTCGGATTATCCGTCCGCACTTGCGGTCGGCCGGACGCGAACGTGTCGCGGCCCCGCGCCACCATCGTACCGTCGGTATTGTCTCCGGCCGGGACACCGCGGGTCCGAACGAGCAAAAACTCGTACGGGCTCCACCGCGGGCCTTAGACCGTCGCCCAACGGGTCGCGACGTCCTACAGGGGGAGAAGTGCACGCGTTCGGCCGCGGACGGAACGGAAACGGCGCAGTCGACGCGAACGCCTACCGTCACTCGTCACCGACTCGCCGCGGTTCTCCGAGACGCGTCTGAATCTCCCCGTTCGACCTTTCGGGTTTCTCAGGTTTACCCCTGAACGGTTTCACGTACTCTTGAACTCTCTCTTCAAAGTTCTTTTCAACTTTCCCTCACGGTACTTGTTCGCTATCGGTCTCGTGGTCATATTTAGCCTTAGATGGAGTTTACCACCCACTTAGGGCTGCACTCTCAAGCAACCCGACTCTGAGGAGAGATCCTCCCGCGGTCGACGGCGGCCAACTACGGGCCTGGCACCCTCTATGGGTAAGTGGCCCCGTTCAAGAAGGACTTGGGCGCACCGAACGACCTCGAGATGGCGGATCCTCCCTAACACCACATTTCCCGGCGTCCGTCAACAGGCCGCGGGATTCGGTGCTGGGCTCTTCCCTGTTCGCTCGCCGCTACTGGGGGAATCCTGGTTAGTTTCTTTTCCACCGCTTAGTAATATGCTTAAATTCGGCGGGTAATCTCACCTGCTCTGAGGTCGCGTTTTCGCATGACGCGTGCCACTCATTACGGCGGACCGCGTATTACGAACGGTCTGACGTCTGTATGCATAATCTATGATACGACGACCGTCGCACGCGCACGTCTCATTAATGCGGACGTTTCACCGTCACCGAGAAACTAGCCACGGTGGCGGCTACTACAACCGTTATGACGCGGCTCAGTGTCGCTAAACACGTATACACAACACGGGCGCGCGCGCGCGCTCGCCAACGCGGGCACATGAAGCAGGCGGGGTAGCGGGAGACTCTGAAGGCGCTGCCGCGCGCATCGTTCTCTTTCCGCGCTTCCCACTCTGGGCGCATGTGTTTGTCCGGTGGTGGCGTTTGCGGCGTTCGTGCTGTCGTCGTTGTGTTTTCGGGAAACGAACCGCGATGAACGTGCTTCGCGTATGCGTACGCGCATATACTCAATACCTGGGTATACGCACGCACGCGCGAACATATTGCACGTACCGCACGTTCGACATTATCCCAAGACGGCGGGGAATGAATGTTGTGCGCTCGATCATCGATCGTGCAGCAACTTCTTTCTTCCCGCGCCTCACTTGCGACGGCGAACGATGGCCGACCATCATCTTCGCGTGCACGGGATCCGGTTTCGTTCGACACCGTTCAACACGACAAAGACGATGAACGTCGGACAACGCGCCGCGCAGTCGTTCATATAGAAACGACCCTCAGTCAGGAGTGGTCCGGGAACAGTATCCGAGGACCGCAATGTGCGTTCGAAATGTCGATGTTCAAGTGTCCTGCAGTTCACAATTTGACGCGCAATTAGCTGCGTTCTTCATCGACCCACGAGCCAAGTGATCCACCGTCCAGGGTAATCTTTTGCAATTTTACGATAAGCGTCGGAGGGACACGCACACGCGCTCACGCACGGGCGTCATACTTCTCCAATGACGCGTCGCATTCATATCTACGGTGTTAGACATTTCACAGTTCCTATTACGATCTCGCAATATCGGGAACAGACAAGACGTGTGTTGCGTCCGCGTGCGTCCTAACAATTGGGGACGACGTGCACTCGATAC
Source organism: Melolontha melolontha (assembly GCA_935421215.2). NCBI lineage: Eukaryota > Metazoa > Arthropoda > Insecta > Coleoptera > Scarabaeidae > Melolontha > Melolontha melolontha. The sequence goes on from CAKXYW020000019.1 coordinate 2,560, forward strand.
AGCCGGCGCGTCGATTTGCGCGACGCGGCCGAAGATCGGCATCGCCATAACGGCGGGGCTAACCCTCTCCGGGCGAGCATCATTCAAGTACCGTCGGAACGGCGCTCATCGTCGTCGTCGTCGACGACGACGATCCGCGCGAAATTTCCTTTTCAGTCCGCACCGTTGCATCATATAATTCACCGCACATCGTCTCACTCGATCTCTCCCAGGCGAATAGAGACTCCGGCCCAGAAACTCCTCGTCTCTCCTAGGGGCCTGTTTCATTCCCGTCCTGCAGAACACGCACCTCTCTCGGAATGAACAACGAGCTTCGGGCGTGCCGGACGAGCACAGACGGAGGAAACGGAGAAGAATGGGGGTGGTCCGGCCCTTAAGGAGGAGCACGGTAACGGCGAGATGAATTGCAACGGCGAACATAGGTACCCGAGGGGCGCCGCCGCCGCTTGCGGAACCGGGCGCGCTCGGAATCGCCGGCATCGGATAAACAGCACGGTCTCCCTGCGCGCACGCAGACTTGCACGGACAGTTCGAGACGGCGAGAGAATGCCGTGCGGCCCTCTTCGTGGCAGCACGGTGAACAAAATCTCACCGCTGTCAGTTCGAAAACGATCTATATGTATATATAAAACTTTGTCAGTTCGAGTCGCGGAGATGGCGGAGGTATCGCGAATACACGCACATAGATCCAGTGGGTATCCGCCCTCCTTAATTCCACCTCGCGCGCCGGTCTATGCGACCAATATTAGACGTTGTGCGGGTTGTTGTAGTTCACAAAACACTTCTGTGAAACAACTCGTGAACGTTAATGATCCTTCCGCAGGTTCACCTACGGAAACCTTGTTACGACTTTTACTTCCTCTAAATGATCAAGTTTGGTCATCTTCCCAGCAACATCGGCGACGTGCGAAACGCAACCGCGCACCGGTCCGAAGACCTCACTAAATCATTCAATCGGTAGTAGCGACGGGCGGTGTGTACAAAGGGCAGGGACGTAATCAACGCGAGCTTATGACTCGCGCTTACTGGGAATTCCTCGTTCATGGGGAACAATTGCAAGCCCCAATCCCTAGCACGAAGGAGGTTCAGCGGGTTACCCGGGCCGCTCGGCCAGGGAAGACACGCTGATTCCTTCAGTGTAGCGCGCGTGCGGCCCAGAACATCTAAGGGCATCACAGACCTGTTATTGCTCAATCTCGTGCGGCTAGAAGCCGCCTGTCCCTCTAAGAAGAATTATTTGTACGCCGACAGTAAAAACCGAGCACGATCACGGCGCGAACGCCGGACCGGCTGGCCTTTGAGATGTCGAGAATACGCCTAGTTAGCAGGCTAGAGTCTCGTTCGTTATCGGAATTAACCAGACAAATCGCTCCACCAACTAAGAACGGCCATGCACCACCACCCACCGAATCAAGAAAGAGCTGTCAATCTGTCAATCCTTCCGGTGTCCGGGCCTGGTGAGGTTTCCCGTGTTGAGTCAAATTAAGCCGCAGGCTCCACTCCTGGTGGTGCCCTTCCGTCAATTCCTTTAAGTTTCAGCTTTGCAACCATACTTCCCCCGGAACCCAAAAGCTTTGGTTTCCCGGAAGCTGCCCGCCGAGTCATCGGAGGAACGTCGGCGGATCGCTAGCTGGCATCGTTTATGGTTAGAACTAGGGCGGTATCTGATCGCCTTCGAACCTCTAACTTTCGTTCTTGATCAATGAAAGCGTTTTTGGCAAATGCTTTCGCTTCTGTCCGTCTTGCGACGATCCAAGAATTTCACCTCTAACGTCGCAATACGAATGCCCCCATCCGTTCCTATTAATCATTACCTCGGAGTTCCGAAAACCAACAAAATAGAACCGAGGTCCTATTCCATTATTCCATGCACACAGTATTCAGGCGAAGTTTTAGCCTGCTTTAAGCACTCTAATTTGTTCAAAGTAAACGTGCCGGCCCACCTCGACACTCGGTAAAGAGCACCGCGGTGGGATTTGAAGTTGGGCCGCCCCCGTGAAGAGGCTGAGCCCACCGGCAGGACGTCCCGCGGACACGCCAGTTAAACACCGCGAGCGATGAACCGGCGGCGCGGGACACAAATTCGACTACGAGCTTTTTAACCGCAACAACTTTAATATACGCTATTGGAGCTGGAATTACCGCGGCTGCTGGCACCAGACTTGCCCTCCAATTGATCCTCGTTAAAGGGTTTAGAGTGTACTCATTCCGATTACGGGGCCTCGGATGAGTCCCGTATCGTTATTTTTCGTCACTACCTCCCCGTGCCGGGAGTGGGTAATTTGCGCGCCTGCTGCCTTCCTTGGATGTGGTAGCCGTTTCTCAGGCTCCCTCTCCGGAATCGAACCCTGATTCCCCGTTACCCGTTACAACCATGGTAGGCGCAGAACCTACCATCGACAGTTGATAAGGCAGACATTTGAAAGATGCGTCGCCGGTGCGAGACCGTGCGATCAGCAAAAAGTTATTCAGAGTCACCAAGGTGTACGATGACGGGCGGACCCGCCACCGATTGGTTTTGATCTAATAAAAGCGCTCCTTCCGTCTCCGGTCGGAGCTCTGTTTGCATGTATTAGCTCTAGAATTACCACAGTTATCCAAGTAAATGTGGGTACGATCTAAGGAACCATAACTGATTTAATGAGCCTTTCGCGGTTTCACCTTAATACGGCTCGTACTGAGACATGCATGGCTTAATCTTTGAGACAAGCATATGACTACTGGCAGGATCAACCAGGGAGCTGTTATCCGTCGGCCGAAGGTACGGCTCGCGCCCGTCGCTCCGGGCGCGTGCTGCTCCTCTCCGAACAGAAATATACACAGAACAGTCTCCCACCGAATAAATATATGAACATCGTCGAGACGAGATCGGGAGACCGGCGTAAACGTGATCCGGGGGAAAAAGTGACGGAGGCATATCTGCCGCGAACGCGCCAGATAGATACCGTTACGGCGAGGCGACGACGACGTCCGTCACGACCGTCAGACTATCAGAACAAGAGTTCGTCGTCGAACGGCGACGGGATCACTGTCGTCGGCTCTCGCGCGTTCGCGGATATCGCAGTCGCAAATACAGCGGCCCTTCTCTCCTTTTTCACATTACACCCTCTTATACACAGACGCCCATTGGTCTCTCTTTCTCTCTCTCAACACTCGCACAGGGTGGGAATCCTGTACAGTCGGCGGCGGACTGACCGCGCGCACCGACCGAGACTCCGCACACTTGCGTACAAAAATCGCAGAAAACACACGACCGCGCGCGGCACTCTGACCAACCGTCTTTACGCTAATGTCCTGGCGGCGCAGTAGTCGTAACGGGGCTACCGCCACGACCAAGTGTCCGTACCAGAGCGCGTTGAGATCAGTTGCCGTGCCTGTGGCGGCGGATCGGGGCCTGCTGCGGTAATATGTACGCAATAAAAATCAGTTCTAGGTGTTTCTCCGGCGAAAAAGAAAATCAATTTCACCAACTACTTTGTCAGCTTCGAACATACTCTCGCATCCGACGCTAGATCGTAAATCGACTTGCGATGCAAAGCTCGGCTGCAACATTAAGAGAGTAACGTACGAGCATCCTTACATTCTCGCTCGGAACGAGGCGAGTCGTTGCAATGAAAAGTCAAGGGACGAATTTAGAGAAATGTCTAAACCGTCCTCTTGTGTATAAATCGCACGGAACGATTTCGCCGCATAGTGAGCACTAGGAACGTATGGAACGTCTTCGTAGCCCGCGGACTCGCTGTGGACGACGTGCTGCAAGTATTCTGTCAACGGTCATAATATAGCTCGCGACAAACACAAACAAAACGCACGTCTCCCTCGTTAGACGAGGACATCAGTTCGATAATATTCAGTTCGATAATATTCAGTTCGACGGGGCACAAAACGGTCTCGGCGGATTTTCTGCGGCGCTCTGTGCCTGTCCAATGCTTTCGTGTGGCGCATTCGGCGATTGTCGATCACTTTCATTTAAGTGTGGACGACAGAAAATCGGCACGCAACGGACGCGTTTATGTCAGATACTCGCGACACATGTCGTATAAACGACCTGGGAGCGAATATGGAACAACGCACAGTCCGTTCCTACGATACACCGACCAAACACAATTATTAAAAGCATAATAACGCACAGCCGCACCTCGCCAAGAGACAACATTCTGATAGTAACGGGGATAAAGCAGAACGTCTAGCAAACATGAACAATTTAACTTGTACTTCGCATCGACGACCACTACTATCCTTAATAATGTGCAAGTGTTCGGCACCGTCGACCGTGCGGCTGTCGGTACCGTTGACCGACCGGGCGGGCAGTCGGACGGTCATGCGTCGCGCCGACCCGTCCCCACCGTGCAATGTGCACACGACGACAATTTTATCACCGGACGAGAGATTCGACTCTGCGATCGAATTCGCGCAGCGAAATGCATCGGATTAGACGCGAAGCGTCGACATTAACAACGAACGAGCCAACATTCGCACGGGAAATGGGAAAAGTCGCCGCTCCGCATAAGTATTCCGGTGCAAAATACTGATGCGGAGCACATGTATTCGAAGAATCCACATAGGATACTTATGCGGAGAGTCGGTCTTCGGAAAATTTTAAGCAATATACTTATGCGGAGCCGCGGCTCTCGAAGCGATTTTTGCCCCGGCACCGACACGGCGGAGGACTTGGCAAAAATCGCCGCTCCACATAAGTATTCCGAACGCCGGATACACATGCGGAGCGCGTTACTTCGTATTCCGACGCTCGGGACACTGCAGCGGAGCTCGCGACTTTCTCGCGCGCAACCGAAAATTTCGCCGACGCCGTGCGCTGAAACGTGCCGAACGTGGCGGGCCCGTCGGACTCCCGCCGCGACCGAACCGATATTCGCAGTGGAAGCTGTAAAAGCCGTCGCTCCGCATAAGTATTCGGAACGTCGAATACATATGCGGAGC
>CAKXYW020000019.1:12500-20000 GCA_935421215.2 Melolontha melolontha
CGCATCGACATCGGCTTTCGCCTATGGCTTAGGATCGACTGACTCGTGTGCAACGGCTGTTCACACGAAACCCTTCTCCACGTCAGTCCTCCAGGGCCTCGCTGGAGTATTTGCTACTACCACCAAGATCTGCACCGACGGCGGCTCCAGACGGGCTCACGCCCGGTCCTTCTGCGCTCACCGCCGCGACCCTCCTACTCGTCAGGGCTTCATGACGACACCGTCCCTGAGGACGGGCCGTCTCACATGCCGCTGACGGCAGAGTATAAGCACGACGCTTCAGCGCCATCCATTTTCAGGGCTAGTAACTTCGGCAGGTGAGTTGTTACACACTCCTTGGCGGATTCCGACTTCCATGGCCACCGTCCTGCTGTCTTAAGTTACCAACGCCTTTCATGGTATCCCATAAGCGTCGATTTAGGCGCTTTAACTCGGCGTTTGGTTCATCCCACAGCGCCAGTTCTGCTTACCAAAAGTGGCCCACTTGGCACTCTGATCCGATATCTCGCGGCTTCACAGTTCAAGCAAGCCGGAGATCTCACCCATTTAAAGTTTGAGAATAGGTTGAGGCCGTTTCGACCCCAATGCCTCTAATCATTCGCTTTACCGAATGAGACTCGCAAGAAGCGAGCGCCAGCTATCCTGAGGGAAACTTCGGAGGGAACCAGCTACTAGATGGTTCGATTAGTCTTTCGCCCCTATACCCAGTTCCGACGATCGATTTGCACGTCAGAATCGCTACGGACCTCCATCAGGGTTTCCCCTGACTTCGTCCTGACCAGGCATAGTTCACCATCTTTCGGGTCCCAGCGTGTACGCTCTGGGTGCGCCTCTTCTCGCGATGAGAACGAGACGCCCCGGGAGTGCGGGGCGGCCCCTCGGGTCCACCCATCCTCCCTCGGTCCGCGCAGGGCGGACCTTCACTTTCATTACGCCTTTAGGTTTCATCAGAGTCCCAATGACTCGCGCACATGCTAGACTCCTTGGTCCGTGTTTCAAGACGGGTCCTGAAAGTACCCAAAGCTATAGCGCCGCCGACGGGCGTGTTCGGGGTCTGTCCGAGAGCGCGACCGCCAGCAGTCGGACGGGACCGGATCCGGCACCAGGTCCGGATTTCGGATTATCCGTCCGCACTTGCGGTCGGCCGGACGCGAACGTGTCGCGGCCCCGCGCCACCATCGTACCGTCGGTATTGTCTCCGGCCGGGACACCGCGGGTCCGAACGAGCAAAAACTCGTACGGGCTCCACCGCGGGCCTTAGACCGTCGCCCAACGGGTCGCGACGTCCTACAGGGGGAGAAGTGCACGCGTTCGGCCGCGGACGGAACGGAAACGGCGCAGTCGACGCGAACGCCTACCGTCACTCGTCACCGACTCGCCGCGGTTCTCCGAGACGCGTCTGAATCTCCCCGTTCGACCTTTCGGGTTTCTCAGGTTTACCCCTGAACGGTTTCACGTACTCTTGAACTCTCTCTTCAAAGTTCTTTTCAACTTTCCGTACTTGTTCGCTATCGGTCTCGTGGTCATATTTAGCCTTAGATGGAGTTTACCACCCACTTAGGGCTGCACTCTCAAGCAACCCGACTCTGAGGAGAGATCCTCCCGCGGTCGACGGCGGCCAACTACGGGCCTGGCACCCTCTATGGGTAAGTGGCCCCGTTCAAGAAGGACTTGGGCGCACCGAACGACCTCGAGATGGCGGATCCTCCCTAACACCACATTTCCCGGCGTCCGTCAACAGGCCGCGGGATTCGGTGCTGGGCTCTTCCCTGTTCGCTCGCCGCTACTGGGGGAATCCTGGTTAGTTTCTTTTCCACCGCTTAGTAATATGCTTAAATTCGGCGGGTAATCTCACCTGCTCTGAGGTCGCGTTTTCGCATGACGCGTGCCACTCATTACGGCGGACCGCGTATTACGAACGGTCTGACGTCTGTATGCATAATCTATGATACGACGACCGTCGCACGCGCACGTCTCATTAATGCGGACGTTTCACCGTCACCGAGAAACTAGCCACGGTGGCGGCTACTACAACCGTTATGACGCGGCTCAGTGTCGCTAAACACGTATACACAACACGGGCGCGCGCGCGCGCTCGCCAACGCGGGCACATGAAGCAGGCGGGGTAGCGGGAGACTCTGAAGGCGCTGCCGCGCGCATCGTTCTCTTTCCGCGCTTCCCACTCTGGGCGCATGTGTTTGTCCGGTGGTGGCGTTTGCGGCGTTCGTGCTGTCGTCGTTGTGTTTTCGGGAAACGAACCGCGATGAACGTGCTTCGCGTATGCGTACGCGCATATACTCAATACCTGGGTATACGCACGCACGCGCGAACATATTGCACGTACCGCACGTTCGACATTATCCCAAGACGGCGGGGAATGAATGTTGTGCGCTCGATCATCGATCGTGCAGCAACTTCTTTCTTCCCGCGCCTCACTTGCGACGGCGAACGATGGCCGACCATCATCTTCGCGTGCACGGGATCCGGTTTCGTTCGACACCGTTCAACACGACAAAGACGATGAACGTCGGACAACGCGCCGCGCAGTCGTTCATATAGAAACGACCCTCAGTCAGGAGTGGTCCGGGAACAGTATCCGAGGACCGCAATGTGCGTTCGAAATGTCGATGTTCAAGTGTCCTGCAGTTCACAATTTGACGCGCAATTAGCTGCGTTCTTCATCGACCCACGAGCCAAGTGATCCACCGTCCAGGGTAATCTTTTGCAATTTTACGATAAGCGTCGGAGGGACACGCACACGCGCTCACGCACGGGCGTCATACTTCTCCAATGACGCGTCGCATTCATATCTACGGTGTTAGACATTTCACAGTTCCTATTACGATCTCGCAATATCGGGAACAGACAAGACGTGTGTTGCGTCCGCGTGCGTCCTAACAATTGGGGACGACGTGCACTCGATACAGCCGGCGCGTCGATTTGCGCGACGCGGCCGAAGATCGGCATCGCCATAACGGCGGGGCTAACCCTCTCCGGGCGAGCATCATTCAAGTACCGTCGGAACGGCGCTCATCGTCGTCGTCGTCGACGACGACGATCCGCGCGAAATTTCCTTTTCAGTCCGCACCGTTGCATCATATAATTCACCGCACATCGTCTCACTCGATCTCTCCCAGGCGAATAGAGACTCCGGCCCAGAAACTCCTCGTCTCTCCTAGGGGCCTGTTTCATTCCCGTCCTGCAGAACACGCACCTCTCTCGGAATGAACAACGAGCTTCGGGCGTGCCGGACGAGCACAGACGGAGGAAACGGAGAAGAATGGGGGTGGTCCGGCCCTTAAGGAGGAGCACGGTAACGGCGAGATGAATTGCAACGGCGAACATAGGTACCCGAGGGGCGCCGCCGCCGCTTGCGGAACCGGGCGCGCTCGGAATCGCCGGCATCGGATAAACAGCACGGTCTCCCTGCGCGCACGCAGACTTGCACGGACAGTTCGAGACGGCGAGAGAATGCCGTGCGGCCCTCTTCGTGGCAGCACGGTGAACAAAATCTCACCGCTGTCAGTTCGAAAACGATCTATATGTATATATAAAACTTTGTCAGTTCGAGTCGCGGAGATGGCGGAGGTATCGCGAATACACGCACATAGATCCAGTGGGTATCCGCCCTCCTTAATTCCACCTCGCGCGCCGGTCTATGCGACCAATATTAGACGTTGTGCGGGTTGTTGTAGTTCACAAAACACTTCTGTGAAACAACTCGTGAACGTTAATGATCCTTCCGCAGGTTCACCTACGGAAACCTTGTTACGACTTTTACTTCCTCTAAATGATCAAGTTTGGTCATCTTCCCAGCAACATCGGCGACGTGCGAAACGCAACCGCGCACCGGTCCGAAGACCTCACTAAATCATTCAATCGGTAGTAGCGACGGGCGGTGTGTACAAAGGGCAGGGACGTAATCAACGCGAGCTTATGACTCGCGCTTACTGGGAATTCCTCGTTCATGGGGAACAATTGCAAGCCCCAATCCCTAGCACGAAGGAGGTTCAGCGGGTTACCCGGGCCGCTCGGCCAGGGAAGACACGCTGATTCCTTCAGTGTAGCGCGCGTGCGGCCCAGAACATCTAAGGGCATCACAGACCTGTTATTGCTCAATCTCGTGCGGCTAGAAGCCGCCTGTCCCTCTAAGAAGAATTATTTGTACGCCGACAGTAAAAACCGAGCACGATCACGGCGCGAACGCCGGACCGGCTGGCCTTTGAGATGTCGAGAATACGCCTAGTTAGCAGGCTAGAGTCTCGTTCGTTATCGGAATTAACCAGACAAATCGCTCCACCAACTAAGAACGGCCATGCACCACCACCCACCGAATCAAGAAAGAGCTGTCAATCTGTCAATCCTTCCGGTGTCCGGGCCTGGTGAGGTTTCCCGTGTTGAGTCAAATTAAGCCGCAGGCTCCACTCCTGGTGGTGCCCTTCCGTCAATTCCTTTAAGTTTCAGCTTTGCAACCATACTTCCCCCGGAACCCAAAAGCTTTGGTTTCCCGGAAGCTGCCCGCCGAGTCATCGGAGGAACGTCGGCGGATCGCTAGCTGGCATCGTTTATGGTTAGAACTAGGGCGGTATCTGATCGCCTTCGAACCTCTAACTTTCGTTCTTGATCAATGAAAGCGTTTTTGGCAAATGCTTTCGCTTCTGTCCGTCTTGCGACGATCCAAGAATTTCACCTCTAACGTCGCAATACGAATGCCCCCATCCGTTCCTATTAATCATTACCTCGGAGTTCCGAAAACCAACAAAATAGAACCGAGGTCCTATTCCATTATTCCATGCACACAGTATTCAGGCGAAGTTTTAGCCTGCTTTAAGCACTCTAATTTGTTCAAAGTAAACGTGCCGGCCCACCTCGACACTCGGTAAAGAGCACCGCGGTGGGATTTGAAGTTGGGCCGCCCCCGTGAAGAGGCTGAGCCCACCGGCAGGACGTCCCGCGGACACGCCAGTTAAACACCGCGAGCGATGAACCGGCGGCGCGGGACACAAATTCGACTACGAGCTTTTTAACCGCAACAACTTTAATATACGCTATTGGAGCTGGAATTACCGCGGCTGCTGGCACCAGACTTGCCCTCCAATTGATCCTCGTTAAAGGGTTTAGAGTGTACTCATTCCGATTACGGGGCCTCGGATGAGTCCCGTATCGTTATTTTTCGTCACTACCTCCCCGTGCCGGGAGTGGGTAATTTGCGCGCCTGCTGCCTTCCTTGGATGTGGTAGCCGTTTCTCAGGCTCCCTCTCCGGAATCGAACCCTGATTCCCCGTTACCCGTTACAACCATGGTAGGCGCAGAACCTACCATCGACAGTTGATAAGGCAGACATTTGAAAGATGCGTCGCCGGTGCGAGACCGTGCGATCAGCAAAAAGTTATTCAGAGTCACCAAGGTGTACGATGACGGGCGGACCCGCCACCGATTGGTTTTGATCTAATAAAAGCGCTCCTTCCGTCTCCGGTCGGAGCTCTGTTTGCATGTATTAGCTCTAGAATTACCACAGTTATCCAAGTAAATGTGGGTACGATCTAAGGAACCATAACTGATTTAATGAGCCTTTCGCGGTTTCACCTTAATACGGCTCGTACTGAGACATGCATGGCTTAATCTTTGAGACAAGCATATGACTACTGGCAGGATCAACCAGGGAGCTGTTATCCGTCGGCCGAAGGTACGGCTCGCGCCCGTCGCTCCGGGCGCGTGCTGCTCCTCTCCGAACAGAAATATACACAGAACAGTCTCCCACCGAATAAATATATGAACATCGTCGAGACGAGATCGGGAGACCGGCGTAAACGTGATCCGGGGGAAAAAGTGACGGAGGCATATCTGCCGCGAACGCGCCAGATAGATACCGTTACGGCGAGGCGACGACGACGTCCGTCACGACCGTCAGACTATCAGAACAAGAGTTCGTCGTCGAACGGCGACGGGATCACTGTCGTCGGCTCTCGCGCGTTCGCGGATATCGCAGTCGCAAATACAGCGGCCCTTCTCTCCTTTTTCACATTACACCCTCTTATACACAGACGCCCATTGGTCTCTCTTTCTCTCTCTCAACACTCGCACAGGGTGGGAATCCTGTACAGTCGGCGGCGGACTGACCGCGCGCACCGACCGAGACTCCGCACACTTGCGTACAAAAATCGCAGAAAACACACGACCGCGCGCGGCACTCTGACCAACCGTCTTTACGCTAATGTCCTGGCGGCGCAGTAGTCGTAACGGGGCTACCGCCACGACCAAGTGTCCGTACCAGAGCGCGTTGAGATCAGTTGCCGTGCCTGTGGCGGCGGATCGGGGCCTGCTGCGGTAATATGTACGCAATAAAAATCAGTTCTAGGTGTTTCTCCGGCGAAAAAGAAAATCAATTTCACCAACTACTTTGTCAGCTTCGAACATACTCTCGCATCCGACGCTAGATCGTAAATCGACTTGCGATGCAAAGCTCGGCTGCAACATTAAGAGAGTAACGTACGAGCATCCTTACATTCTCGCTCGGAACGAGGCGAGTCGTTGCAATGAAAAGTCAAGGGACGAATTTAGAGAAATGTCTAAACCGTCCTCTTGTGTATAAATCGCACGGAACGATTTCGCCGCATAGTGAGCACTAGGAACGTATGGAACGTCTTCGTAGCCCGCGGACTCGCTGTGGACGACGTGCTGCAAGTATTCTGTCAACGGTCATAATATAGCTCGCGACAAACACAAACAAAACGCACGTCTCCCTCGTTAGACGAGGACATCAGTTCGATAATATTCAGTTCGATAATATTCAGTTCGACGGGGCACAAAACGGTCTCGGCGGATTTTCTGCGGCGCTCTGTGCCTGTCCAATGCTTTCGTGTGGCGCATTCGGCGATTGTCGATCACTTTCATTTAAGTGTGGACGACAGAAAATCGGCACGCAACGGACGCGTTTATGTCAGATACTCGCGACACATGTCGTATAAACGACCTGGGAGCGAATATGGAACAACGCACAGTCCGTTCCTACGATACACCGACCAAACACAATTATTAAAAGCATAATAACGCACAGCCGCACCTCGCCAAGAGACAACATTCTGATAGTAACGGGGATAAAGCAGAACGTCTAGCAAACATGAACAATTTAACTTGTACTTCGCATCGACGACCACTACTATCCTTAATAATGTGCAAGTGTTCGGCACCGTCGACCGTGCGGCTGTCGGTACCGTTGACCGACCGGGCGGGCAGTCGGACGGTCATGCGTCGCGCCGACCCGTCCCCACCGTGCAATGTGCACACGACGACAATTTTATCACCGGACGAGAGATTCGACTCTGCGATCGAATTCGCGCAGCGAAATGCATCGGATTAGACGCGAAGCGTCGACATTAACAACGAACGAGCCAACATTCGCACGGGAAATGGGAAAAGTCGCCGCTCCGCATAAGTATTCCGGTGCAAAATACTGATGCGGAGCACATGTATTCGAAGAATCCACATAGGATACTTATG
>CAKXYW020000019.1:25000-42500 GCA_935421215.2 Melolontha melolontha
AATATTCGGCCGCCTGCCTCAGGACCTCAAGATCCATTGGCAGAACCCCTGCCACGACCTGGAGGGCGTCCGCCGATGTTGTTCGGTACGCCCCCGTCAGGCGTATAAGGACCCCACGCTGTGCAGCGTTCAGTTTCTGCATAGGTTTCACTTGCTTGGCCTTCTCAGCCCACACGCTGGCCCCATGCGTTACTATCGATGCCATCACGGCACCCATGTACGTTCTTATCGAGAACAACGGGATTTTGTATTCTCCCGCGGCAATTCGCGCTATTTTCTGCATTACCGCGGTTGCTTTCCTGCAGACATGGTCCACATGTCCCATGAATTGCATCCTCTCCCCCACCAGGACCCCGAGGTACCTAGTGGAGGCTGCTCTTTTGATAGATGTTCCACTTATACGGATTAAGGGGTCTCTTTTGAAGTCTCCCTTTAGCATTGTGAAAGTGGTCTTGTCCAGAGATAATGTAAGTTTTTCACTTGTACACCATCCAGCAAGGCACCCTGTTATTTGGTTAGCCTTCTCCTCTAACTGTGCCCTACTTCTAGCGGTAAGAACCACCAGGAGATCATCGGCGTAGGCGACGCTGCGCGCCGCCACCTGGAGGCCGTCCAGTTCCCTCAGGAGCCCACACATTGTTATGTCCCAGAAAACTGGGCCACAAATGGAGCCCTGGGGGCAACCCTTGCTTAGTCTCTTCGTGACATCCTGCCCAGGGCACCGCAGGCTAGCGTACCTATCCTGGCAGTAGCTGCGGATGCACCTGTAAAGTTGTTCAGGGCAGTTAAGTTGGCGCAGTCTCTCAAAGAGAGACGGCCACCAGAGGCTGTCAAAAGCCCCGGAGATGTCGACGAAGAGGCCGAGAGCGTACTTATCCTCGGTTGTTTTCACCACATGGAGTGCCATGTTTATTGCATCCTCCACCGTCTTGCCTTTTCGGTACGCAAATTGGTGAGGGTGTAAGTCACCAACCCGCCCCCGATGCTCCTGTAGTCTGTCACAGAGTACAGCCTCGAAAGCCTTCCCGAGAGTATCAAGAAGACATATCGGCCTATACGACCTCGGACTCCTACTATCTTTTTCTGGGCCTTTCTTTATGATGACAACATCAGCCCTTTTCCATATTGTTGGTACCCTGCCCTGTGAGAGGCACTCGTTGAACAGCATCGTGATACGTGGAGCCAACTGCGCCACTGCCTGTTTGAGGACCTCTGATGGAATACCATCAGGGCCTGGCGCCTTATGATTTTTCATCCTCCGAAACACCGCACAGATCTCATCGCTTTGAACCAATCGTACCGCCTGGTTGTTCGACGGTAGCTTGGGGACCCCGTCTCTCAGGAGAACCTGAGCCGGAGACTCCCCATCCCGTTCGTCATCCGGAAGGAGGACCTCCATCAGCAACTCGGCTGACTGCCTCCATCCGTTCGTTCGACTCCCATCCCCCCGCAGTAGCGTTGAGAAGAGTGTCGGAGCTCTTATCTTTTCGCTTACGATCTTGTACGGTATTCCCCAGGTGTCCAATTGTAGATGCTTCCTCACGTAGGCCTGCCACGAGCGCTCTCTAGTCTTTCTGATGGTGCTTTTGTATTCGGCCTTCAGGGCCCTGTACCTATAAAGTTCCAGCTGTCGCGTTGGGTTTCCCCAGGCACGCTGGTATATTTTTCGCTGTCTGCGGACCCTAGTCCGGAGAAGACTAAGCTCCTCCGTCCAAAGGCCGCTCACGTGTGCTCTGGGAGCAGTCATCGCCGGTATCGCAGCGTCCATTGCCTCCCTTATCGTATTCCTTAGTGTTTTTGCATATTCATTCACGGATAGGGGACGTTCAGGCTCGGGCACCTCTTCCAACCGGGACCTCAGCAAGGCCCAGTCCGCCCGACCCAGGTTGTATCTCTTAGGGCCTGGAAGGCCCACACCATCGTTATCGTCCCTCGCGCCCACCAACTCGAAATAGATCAAGTTGTGGTCACTAACCGTGGAATGCCTCACCACCCGCCAGTTCCTGAGTCGGCCCTGGACAGCGGTGTTTGTTATTGTTACGTCAATGTAGGAGGAGGCCCCCGCCCGATTCTCGTAGGTAGGCGGGCCGTACGGGGCGTTCTCCACATCAAGATCAAGCTCCTGAATGAGTAGCTGTAGCTCATCACCCCGGTCGTCGTTGATCGGACTGTGCCAAAGCACCGATTTAGCGTTTACATCCGCCGTAAGCACCGTTGGGAGTCCCCGCAGAGCCGTAAAAGCGCCGCGGGTTTTCTCAATGTGAGGCTCAATCTCGTCCTCAAACTTGTAATACTGGTTCACGAGTGCCCACCGGCCCTCGGAGGTGTGTAGCTCAAGCACCACGCAGTGCGGATCACACAGATCATCGAGTACTGTTGCAGTAATGTTCTTGTTAAATATGATTGTAGCGGCACCGGGGCGCTCGCCGAAGGTCACAGCTCTCGCCGTGATCGGCATCCCCGGCACCGTTCCTTTGTACGTGTAGGGCTCCTGTACGCAAAAGACGTCCAGTCGCATCTCCTCCGCAATTTTTCGCATTTCTGCCGTAGCAGTTTTACTACCCTGCGCATTTAGTTGCGCTATCCTTATGGATGTCGGGTGTGAATTGCCGACAGTGGCCATTTTTGACTTGGATCGAAAACGATGCGACCGTAGGTCCTCACAAAGTCAGCATAGAGCTGTTCCAGATCCAGGGTTTCCCCCCTCCTCCGGAACACCTGTTGCAGCAGATCGTGCAGCTCAAAGGCGTCAGCAGGCAGACCATTGCTCCGAAGATGCATACGGTCCACCGCCTCCGGGCACGGGAAGGTGATTTTGTCACCTCCCCCGTGCATCCTTCGTGTTATCTGTCGCAGTGCCGAAGTCAGTAGTGGCACGTCCTCCAGCCTGCGCAGTTTCATGCTGTGCTCAATACTCTTATATAAGTCGATATTTGATTGGGCCGTGGTCCCTCCCGGATGAGGCGGCACCGCACCCCCAGGCCCTGAAGGCCCCCCAGTGCTCGGCCGCCCCCGCGGAGGTTCCCTGGACTCCTCTCTTACAGTTGTTTTCCGCTCATTTCGAGGGCACATGTCCGGTCCCACTATCACTTTGGGCCTTGCCCTAGCCACTAACCCAGCCCTCATTCTGTTGGAAAGGGCCATGATGTCCCTTCCCAGGGCCCTAAGCTGACTTGTGGTCTCCCGGGTACTGGCAGGCGTGGAGGCAATTTCTTGACCCCCACCGTCTACCAGCCGCTGCTTCTCGTAATTCAGCATGTGTTTAGGGGCAGTGGAGCTGCCCCCGAAGGTCTTGGACGAGGCCCCCAGGGAGGACGGTGTTTCTCTCGGTCCAGCCTTTTGCTGGTATTTAGCTGCTTGACGCATTTGGTACGCGACCGCTCGTTCGCGATCGCGCTTTCTTCGTGATGGTGGTTTAGATCTTTTTGTAACCACAATGTTAGTTGGTTTGTTGACTTTGTTATTCATAATTTGTTTTTTGAATTAGTCTTTCCAACATCATTTTCTGCGTCAAACAGTCAGATTTTATTTTTGCCGAGCAGGTCTTCCCTCTACGTACGCAGGGGATGCATACGGCAGGTTGGCCCCTCACCGGACAGGCTTCTTTCCTGTGCCCAGCGTTTCCGCAGTGGTCACAGGCCTCCTCTTTGCCACAGTTCTTAGATACGTGACCGATGTCACGGCATTTGTTACATTTAGTGACGACAATGTAGTCCTTCACACTGACCGACCTGAAGCCAATGTAAACCCTACCCTGCCTGAGTACTGTTTTCCTTATTTCATTGGACATATCAGCCACCAGGTGCACAGTTGGCTTGCCCCTAGGGCCCGTCCTGAATCTGATGTTAAAGTTTTTGTTGAAGTGTTCCTCGTCGAAATTTTCCGAGAAGTTTTGGCTGTATATGGCAGTTTTTAAATCGCCGTCCTTCATATCCGCCGGCGCATCATATATTATAAGCATGGGGTTCCGCTTTCGCGGCTCCTCCATCTTAAGCTGTTTGTTAAGTTCCACATTATTTTTTAATTTGTGAAGGTCATCTCCTTCAGCCGTTTCAACTACGACCATTTTGCCGGCGGCTCTGATCGACTTGATACGTATTTTGTCCTTCACCGGGTTTATAATGGTCGTCAAGGCAGTTTGAATTTCTTTTGTAGTTTGATTTCCCTTGCCACTTACGAAAAGGGTGGGGACGTTTTTAGTCTTATTTAAGAGACTTTCCATTTTTTCCGTTGAGGTTTTTGGTACTACACGACTACTAGCGACCTGGGCAAAGGTTAGTGCCGGCGCCTGTTGTTGTGCTCTTTCCCCTCTTAGCATGTCATTTTCTTTTTCGATTCGCTTTGCGTAGCCCACCAACTCAGCTTGAGCCATGGCCCACTCAGTCAGCTTCGTCCGCAAAGTCGTACATGTTGCCTTCGAGAGGCGGCTTGACTTGTCGAGGTCCTTCTCGACAAAGTTCATGAGTTCGGTGTAGTGCCGAAGCACTACATCCGTCATTGTATTCTCTGATGTTTGCTTTTTGACGGGCTCCTTTACGAGCTCCACCTTTTCCGGGTCCGGCTCCCGTCCAGCGGACGAGGAGGCCCCCCCCTCACTCATTGGGTATAGTCCCTTGGACGCCCCTTTTGTTATTGTTTCGTTGCCGGTCAGTTTCCACTGGGCTGGCGGCCCAGCTTTCACCGTCGGTCCCCTTTCCTCAGCCGGGGTAGGCTAGCTACTCGGTTCCCTTAGCCGCGAGCAGGACACTTATGGCTACAAACGTTTCCCTTGCCAGGGGCGACTTGCCTGCCTACTCGTCGTTACCGAAGTCACCTCGGGGAGGTGGGTTGTGCCGGTAGCTTCTGTGCGTATTATTGCCAACCTTATGCAATACAGAACTTTAACCAATACACTTTTCCGTTTTCGAGTTCAGTACTTCTGGTAGTTTCGCCAGTAGTAATCACTCTTTTGGGAGCTTAGACGCAGAGCGACCTCATTGGTTACGATATCGCCACTGCGCAAAGTGGGTAGGGACAGTGGGAATCTCGTTAATCCATTCATGCGCGTCACTAATTAGATGACGAGGCATTTGGCTAGAATCCTTTAGAGAACATGAGCACAAACTCCTGCTCTAATCTTTCACCTTTTTGTGGATGGTGTGGTCCTTAACAACGGCACCCCGGCTGTAGGAACGACTAGCAGGTGTAAACATGTGTCGCTCCTGGCGCACGGGGGTACCAAACGAGACAGGAGGTGC
Source organism: Melolontha melolontha (assembly GCA_935421215.2). Lineage (NCBI taxonomy): Eukaryota > Metazoa > Arthropoda > Insecta > Coleoptera > Scarabaeidae > Melolontha > Melolontha melolontha. The sequence goes on from CAKXYW020000019.1 coordinate 30,238, forward strand.
TTTATCGGTCTTTCGCTCTTGTAGACCACTATCTGCACTCTCGGCCTGAGACCTCCGCAGAGGGAAAACCTTGTACTGACTGCCAAGAGTGCCTGCGTAACAGGTGATTGGAAAAATCGTCCGGAGTCCTCAGACTGAGGAAGCAGATCTTAGTCAGGTAACCCAAAAGGGGTTAACCTGTCCGCGGGAAACCTCGCGAAGGTGTCTGCCCAGAAAGCTTCCCCCTTCGATGTTTGAATGTTATGGGGGGCTTCTGCTCCGCCGCCGCTATTTAGTTTTGCGACTCGCACGCTGACATTGCAAAAAGCGCTAAAATTATGCAAAAGCAAACATTTAATGTAAATATACAAACATAAAGTGTAAATCATGTAACGAAACAAACACACAATTGACTAGAATGGAGGTTGACTAGAAGAGTCAAGTCGGAGATTGTAAAGTTCCGCATGTCAATAGGTACTGGGGAGGACGGTGTAAAATGCCGGCCTCTCACCAGAGTCACGAGAATAAAAACTGGGACACGTACGTACCGTAGTACGTACAACAGGGACTTTTACGGAACAGTACGTGTGTGTTTAAAATCAATTGGAGATGTCAGCGTGCTATTTGTGGCCAAGAGCTTTATGGTGGCTGGTCGGGTAGCACCACTTCCCGATTCCGCCAATCTAGGCCAGGGCCATCGTAGTCCATGAACATATGGTATATTTCAGTGGAACTACGTAACGCCATTAACGAAATAGTTAATAGCGAGCCTCGGTCGGTTATTCCTAGCTCTGAAAGAGCTTCGACCGTCTCCTTGGGCATGGCCCCCCTAGTACCCACTACAATAGGTAGAACCTTGCCAGAGGCCGCTCCGAAAACACTCTGGAGGTGAGGTAGCAGTTGGCTATATTTTTGTAACTTTTCGAGTCGTCCCCGAGCGAGATAGTCGTCGTCTTCATGGCGGACAGTGACGTCGACCACGTTGACCCTGCCCCGGTTCTCTACCACCAGGTCAGGTTTGAGATTCCCGCCCGAAGGAAGCCGCACCACTGGTTCCTTCGTTACTGCTACCTCCGGGTCCCTGTCATGCACTTTTGTCACGATGAAGTCCCGAATTTCATCGTGACGGCGGATTCTCCAGGGCTTTGTGTACACACATTGCCCTAAGATGTGTCCCAGTGTCTCCTTCTGGGACTTACACTTCCGACAGTTGGAGTCCGCTATTGGTCTGGCCCTTGCCAACACAGTCCGGTTTGCTGCTGTATTGGTCCGCAACCGGAGAGCTGTGATGAATCTGCATGGCTTTAGGAGCGTTGGATTGTAAAGCCATGCATTTGCAATTCGGTCGTCGGCCAGGGATCTAACCGATCGACCTTGTGCGGGGAGCTCAGACCATCTTGCAAGCTCTTGTCTCTTGGCCCTCAGCTTGTAATCCTGTAGATCTTTAACGGACTTGAGCGGCCAGTTAATGCGAACGGAGTTTGCCAGGCTTTTCAGACGGTTTACCATGCCTGTGTCCTCCGCTAGAGCTTGCATTACGGGGTCGGCACTGTGGATAAACCGATAACCCGCCTTCAAGGTGGCAGCAATCGCAATCACCTCTAACCTCGGAAAACCTAGTCCCCCGTCTCTCTTACCGCAGTATATCAAGCTATTGGTAACTGACTGCGGCAAGTGGTATATGTCTCGAACCACTACCCGTAGCTCCTGGTCTAAATACCTAAGCAGTGTTATCGGTGGGACTGCCACCACTAGTTGATACAGGTAGTGCGGGACTAGGTAAGTGGATATTAAGTTTACCTTTTGGTATGGCTTCAACGCCAGCTTTTTAACGCGCTGCAGCGTTGAGCAAAGCTGTTCTTTTATGCTCTCCAACGTTATGCCTGCCCATGGAGATATTCTCATACCTAGGTAACTTAATGTTGTCTTGGCATCTGCATAGGGGATTGCCTCACCACTTGACAAGTTCATGTCGGGATCAGCTAGGTACCAGGAGTCTTTGGTCTTAATAATGTGGAAGGCAGCGCATTTTTGCGCCGACAAAGTCATACCTAGCCGTGATAGGTACGCCTCCACTTGGCCTAGCATTGCTCTCGCTTGTGGTACATTAGGTGCCGTCAAGATTAAATCGTCGGCAAAAGCGAGCGAGGATACACTGACGTCCTCCTTTATAACGTATCCCGACATCTTCTCCAGCTGTAGCAGTAATGGCTCCATCACTGCGTTGAATATGAATGGGGACAGGGGGTCGCCTTGCTTAACCCCTCGCTGGAGGTGTATCTTGAGTTCGTTTACATCCGTCGTGATGTTCGTGTGCACATCTTTGTATTGGTCTTCCACGAGTCGTACCACCAACTCGGGAAGGCCCTTGCGCCGTAGTGCTGGCCCGATGGCTTCGTGGGGCAGTGTGTCGAAGGCTTTACACAAGTCCAGTTGCACTACGACCAGGTCCTTATTGCCTTTCGAGTGCCGCAGCAACTCGTTGAAGATGTGCACATTGTTATAGCAGCCCGACTCGGCTATGAAGCCTTTCTGTCGAGGGCTATAACTAACAACCTTTCGCAACCTCTGGTCAACTAGTCCCCAATATAGTCGACAGAGTAAGGAGGAGACGGTTATGGGCCGGTAGTTAACGGCTTTGTTACCGTCTTTACCCTCCTTGCGAATCAGTGTTGTTCTATTCTCTGTAAGAGAAGAGAGTCATAGTTACTCCCGCCGTTTACCCGCGCTTGCTTGAATTTCTTCACGTTGACATTCAGAGCACTGGGCAGAAATCACATTGCGTCAACACCCGCTGGGGCCATCGCAATGCTTTGTTTTAATTAGACAGTCGGATTCCCCCAGTCCGTGCCAGTTCTGAGCCGATCGTTGAATGGCGGCCGAAGAGGACACCGGCGGACGGACGAGCCGCCCACCGGGCCTCGCAGCAAGGAAGTTCCGCGGGAGGCCAAAGCTCGGGACCGAACTCGGATCCGCGGACGTCGCGACAACGCCACTTCACCTCGCACAGGCCCGGCACGTCAGCCAGGACCCGCTTCCCGACCAAGCCCGACGCGCCCCGATCCTCAGAGCCAATCCTTATCCCGAAGTTACGGATCCAATTTGCCGACTTCCCTTACCTACATTATTCTATCGACTAGAGGCTCTTCACCTTGGAGACCTGCTGCGGATATGGGTACGAACCGGCGCGACACCTCCACGTGGCCCTCTCCTGGATTTTCAAGGTCCGAGGGGAAGATCCGGACACCGCCGCAACTGCGGTGCTCTTCGCGCTCCAAACCATATCTCCCTGCTAGAGGATTCCATGGAACTCGAGCGCTTATGCAGAAAAGAAAACTCTTCCCGGATCTCCCGACGGCGTCTCCAGGTCCTTTTGGGTTGCCCCGACGAACTCTCTGTACGAGGGCCCGACTTAATAACGGTTCCGCTGCCGGGTTCCGGAATAGGAACCGGATTCCCTTTCGCCCGACGGGTGTGCGTCTCAATCAACGTGCGTATGTGTGTATGTCGTACATATATAATAACACTACATTACTACAACAACAAAACAGCAGCAACGGCTACGCAAGACATTATACACCGCATCGACATCGGCTTTCGCCTATGGCTTAGGATCGACTGACTCGTGTGCAACGGCTGTTCACACGAAACCCTTCTCCACGTCAGTCCTCCAGGGCCTCGCTGGAGTATTTGCTACTACCACCAAGATCTGCACCGACGGCGGCTCCAGACGGGCTCACGCCCGGTCCTTCTGCGCTCACCGCCGCGACCCTCCTACTCGTCAGGGCTTCATGACGACACCGTCCCTGAGGACGGGCCGTCTCACATGCCGCTGACGGCAGAGTATAAGCACGACGCTTCAGCGCCATCCATTTTCAGGGCTAGTAACTTCGGCAGGTGAGTTGTTACACACTCCTTGGCGGATTCCGACTTCCATGGCCACCGTCCTGCTGTCTTAAGTTACCAACGCCTTTCATGGTATCCCATAAGCGTCGATTTAGGCGCTTTAACTCGGCGTTTGGTTCATCCCACAGCGCCAGTTCTGCTTACCAAAAGTGGCCCACTTGGCACTCTGATCCGATATCTCGCGGCTTCACAGTTCAAGCAAGCCGGAGATCTCACCCATTTAAAGTTTGAGAATAGGTTGAGGCCGTTTCGACCCCAATGCCTCTAATCATTCGCTTTACCGAATGAGACTCGCAAGAAGCGAGCGCCAGCTATCCTGAGGGAAACTTCGGAGGGAACCAGCTACTAGATGGTTCGATTAGTCTTTCGCCCCTATACCCAGTTCCGACGATCGATTTGCACGTCAGAATCGCTACGGACCTCCATCAGGGTTTCCCCTGACTTCGTCCTGACCAGGCATAGTTCACCATCTTTCGGGTCCCAGCGTGTACGCTCTGGGTGCGCCTCTTCTCGCGATGAGAACGAGACGCCCCGGGAGTGCGGGGCGGCCCCTCGGGTCCACCCATCCTCCCTCGGTCCGCGCAGGGCGGACCTTCACTTTCATTACGCCTTTAGGTTTCATCAGAGTCCCAATGACTCGCGCACATGCTAGACTCCTTGGTCCGTGTTTCAAGACGGGTCCTGAAAGTACCCAAAGCTATAGCGCCGCCGACGGGCGTGTTCGGGGTCTGTCCGAGAGCGCGACCGCCAGCAGTCGGACGGGACCGGATCCGGCACCAGGTCCGGATTTCGGATTATCCGTCCGCACTTGCGGTCGGCCGGACGCGAACGTGTCGCGGCCCCGCGCCACCATCGTACCGTCGGTATTGTCTCCGGCCGGGACACCGCGGGTCCGAACGAGCAAAAACTCGTACGGGCTCCACCGCGGGCCTTAGACCGTCGCCCAACGGGTCGCGACGTCCTACAGGGGGAGAAGTGCACGCGTTCGGCCGCGGACGGAACGGAAACGGCGCAGTCGACGCGAACGCCTACCGTCACTCGTCACCGACTCGCCGCGGTTCTCCGAGACGCGTCTGAATCTCCCCGTTCGACCTTTCGGGTTTCTCAGGTTTACCCCTGAACGGTTTCACGTACTCTTGAACTCTCTCTTCAAAGTTCTTTTCAACTTTCCCTCACGGTACTTGTTCGCTATCGGTCTCGTGGTCATATTTAGCCTTAGATGGAGTTTACCACCCACTTAGGGCTGCACTCTCAAGCAACCCGACTCTGAGGAGAGATCCTCCCGCGGTCGACGGCGGCCAACTACGGGCCTGGCACCCTCTATGGGTAAGTGGCCCCGTTCAAGAAGGACTTGGGCGCACCGAACGACCTCGAGATGGCGGATCCTCCCTAACACCACATTTCCCGGCGTCCGTCAACAGGCCGCGGGATTCGGTGCTGGGCTCTTCCCTGTTCGCTCGCCGCTACTGGGGGAATCCTGGTTAGTTTCTTTTCCACCGCTTAGTAATATGCTTAAATTCGGCGGGTAATCTCACCTGCTCTGAGGTCGCGTTTTCGCATGACGCGTGCCACTCATTACGGCGGACCGCGTATTACGAACGGTCTGACGTCTGTATGCATAATCTATGATACGACGACCGTCGCACGCGCACGTCTCATTAATGCGGACGTTTCACCGTCACCGAGAAACTAGCCACGGTGGCGGCTACTACAACCGTTATGACGCGGCTCAGTGTCGCTAAACACGTATACACAACACGGGCGCGCGCGCGCGCTCGCCAACGCGGGCACATGAAGCAGGCGGGGTAGCGGGAGACTCTGAAGGCGCTGCCGCGCGCATCGTTCTCTTTCCGCGCTTCCCACTCTGGGCGCATGTGTTTGTCCGGTGGTGGCGTTTGCGGCGTTCGTGCTGTCGTCGTTGTGTTTTCGGGAAACGAACCGCGATGAACGTGCTTCGCGTATGCGTACGCGCATATACTCAATACCTGGGTATACGCACGCACGCGCGAACATATTGCACGTACCGCACGTTCGACATTATCCCAAGACGGCGGGGAATGAATGTTGTGCGCTCGATCATCGATCGTGCAGCAACTTCTTTCTTCCCGCGCCTCACTTGCGACGGCGAACGATGGCCGACCATCATCTTCGCGTGCACGGGATCCGGTTTCGTTCGACACCGTTCAACACGACAAAGACGATGAACGTCGGACAACGCGCCGCGCAGTCGTTCATATAGAAACGACCCTCAGTCAGGAGTGGTCCGGGAACAGTATCCGAGGACCGCAATGTGCGTTCGAAATGTCGATGTTCAAGTGTCCTGCAGTTCACAATTTGACGCGCAATTAGCTGCGTTCTTCATCGACCCACGAGCCAAGTGATCCACCGTCCAGGGTAATCTTTTGCAATTTTACGATAAGCGTCGGAGGGACACGCACACGCGCTCACGCACGGGCGTCATACTTCTCCAATGACGCGTCGCATTCATATCTACGGTGTTAGACATTTCACAGTTCCTATTACGATCTCGCAATATCGGGAACAGACAAGACGTGTGTTGCGTCCGCGTGCGTCCTAACAATTGGGGACGACGTGCACTCGATACAGCCGGCGCGTCGATTTGCGCGACGCGGCCGAAGATCGGCATCGCCATAACGGCGGGGCTAACCCTCTCCGGGCGAGCATCATTCAAGTACCGTCGGAACGGCGCTCATCGTCGTCGTCGTCGACGACGACGATCCGCGCGAAATTTCCTTTTCAGTCCGCACCGTTGCATCATATAATTCACCGCACATCGTCTCACTCGATCTCTCCCAGGCGAATAGAGACTCCGGCCCAGAAACTCCTCGTCTCTCCTAGGGGCCTGTTTCATTCCCGTCCTGCAGAACACGCACCTCTCTCGGAATGAACAACGAGCTTCGGGCGTGCCGGACGAGCACAGACGGAGGAAACGGAGAAGAATGGGGGTGGTCCGGCCCTTAAGGAGGAGCACGGTAACGGCGAGATGAATTGCAACGGCGAACATAGGTACCCGAGGGGCGCCGCCGCCGCTTGCGGAACCGGGCGCGCTCGGAATCGCCGGCATCGGATAAACAGCACGGTCTCCCTGCGCGCACGCAGACTTGCACGGACAGTTCGAGACGGCGAGAGAATGCCGTGCGGCCCTCTTCGTGGCAGCACGGTGAACAAAATCTCACCGCTGTCAGTTCGAAAACGATCTATATGTATATATAAAACTTTGTCAGTTCGAGTCGCGGAGATGGCGGAGGTATCGCGAATACACGCACATAGATCCAGTGGGTATCCGCCCTCCTTAATTCCACCTCGCGCGCCGGTCTATGCGACCAATATTAGACGTTGTGCGGGTTGTTGTAGTTCACAAAACACTTCTGTGAAACAACTCGTGAACGTTAATGATCCTTCCGCAGGTTCACCTACGGAAACCTTGTTACGACTTTTACTTCCTCTAAATGATCAAGTTTGGTCATCTTCCCAGCAACATCGGCGACGTGCGAAACGCAACCGCGCACCGGTCCGAAGACCTCACTAAATCATTCAATCGGTAGTAGCGACGGGCGGTGTGTACAAAGGGCAGGGACGTAATCAACGCGAGCTTATGACTCGCGCTTACTGGGAATTCCTCGTTCATGGGGAACAATTGCAAGCCCCAATCCCTAGCACGAAGGAGGTTCAGCGGGTTACCCGGGCCGCTCGGCCAGGGAAGACACGCTGATTCCTTCAGTGTAGCGCGCGTGCGGCCCAGAACATCTAAGGGCATCACAGACCTGTTATTGCTCAATCTCGTGCGGCTAGAAGCCGCCTGTCCCTCTAAGAAGAATTATTTGTACGCCGACAGTAAAAACCGAGCACGATCACGGCGCGAACGCCGGACCGGCTGGCCTTTGAGATGTCGAGAATACGCCTAGTTAGCAGGCTAGAGTCTCGTTCGTTATCGGAATTAACCAGACAAATCGCTCCACCAACTAAGAACGGCCATGCACCACCACCCACCGAATCAAGAAAGAGCTGTCAATCTGTCAATCCTTCCGGTGTCCGGGCCTGGTGAGGTTTCCCGTGTTGAGTCAAATTAAGCCGCAGGCTCCACTCCTGGTGGTGCCCTTCCGTCAATTCCTTTAAGTTTCAGCTTTGCAACCATACTTCCCCCGGAACCCAAAAGCTTTGGTTTCCCGGAAGCTGCCCGCCGAGTCATCGGAGGAACGTCGGCGGATCGCTAGCTGGCATCGTTTATGGTTAGAACTAGGGCGGTATCTGATCGCCTTCGAACCTCTAACTTTCGTTCTTGATCAATGAAAGCGTTTTTGGCAAATGCTTTCGCTTCTGTCCGTCTTGCGACGATCCAAGAATTTCACCTCTAACGTCGCAATACGAATGCCCCCATCCGTTCCTATTAATCATTACCTCGGAGTTCCGAAAACCAACAAAATAGAACCGAGGTCCTATTCCATTATTCCATGCACACAGTATTCAGGCGAAGTTTTAGCCTGCTTTAAGCACTCTAATTTGTTCAAAGTAAACGTGCCGGCCCACCTCGACACTCGGTAAAGAGCACCGCGGTGGGATTTGAAGTTGGGCCGCCCCCGTGAAGAGGCTGAGCCCACCGGCAGGACGTCCCGCGGACACGCCAGTTAAACACCGCGAGCGATGAACCGGCGGCGCGGGACACAAATTCGACTACGAGCTTTTTAACCGCAACAACTTTAATATACGCTATTGGAGCTGGAATTACCGCGGCTGCTGGCACCAGACTTGCCCTCCAATTGATCCTCGTTAAAGGGTTTAGAGTGTACTCATTCCGATTACGGGGCCTCGGATGAGTCCCGTATCGTTATTTTTCGTCACTACCTCCCCGTGCCGGGAGTGGGTAATTTGCGCGCCTGCTGCCTTCCTTGGATGTGGTAGCCGTTTCTCAGGCTCCCTCTCCGGAATCGAACCCTGATTCCCCGTTACCCGTTACAACCATGGTAGGCGCAGAACCTACCATCGACAGTTGATAAGGCAGACATTTGAAAGATGCGTCGCCGGTGCGAGACCGTGCGATCAGCAAAAAGTTATTCAGAGTCACCAAGGTGTACGATGACGGGCGGACCCGCCACCGATTGGTTTTGATCTAATAAAAGCGCTCCTTCCGTCTCCGGTCGGAGCTCTGTTTGCATGTATTAGCTCTAGAATTACCACAGTTATCCAAGTAAATGTGGGTACGATCTAAGGAACCATAACTGATTTAATGAGCCTTTCGCGGTTTCACCTTAATACGGCTCGTACTGAGACATGCATGGCTTAATCTTTGAGACAAGCATATGACTACTGGCAGGATCAACCAGGGAGCTGTTATCCGTCGGCCGAAGGTACGGCTCGCGCCCGTCGCTCCGGGCGCGTGCTGCTCCTCTCCGAACAGAAATATACACAGAACAGTCTCCCACCGAATAAATATATGAACATCGTCGAGACGAGATCGGGAGACCGGCGTAAACGTGATCCGGGGGAAAAAGTGACGGAGGCATATCTGCCGCGAACGCGCCAGATAGATACCGTTACGGCGAGGCGACGACGACGTCCGTCACGACCGTCAGACTATCAGAACAAGAGTTCGTCGTCGAACGGCGACGGGATCACTGTCGTCGGCTCTCGCGCGTTCGCGGATATCGCAGTCGCAAATACAGCGGCCCTTCTCTCCTTTTTCACATTACACCCTCTTATACACAGACGCCCATTGGTCTCTCTTTCTCTCTCTCAACACTCGCACAGGGTGGGAATCCTGTACAGTCGGCGGCGGACTGACCGCGCGCACCGACCGAGACTCCGCACACTTGCGTACAAAAATCGCAGAAAACACACGACCGCGCGCGGCACTCTGACCAACCGTCTTTACGCTAATGTCCTGGCGGCGCAGTAGTCGTAACGGGGCTACCGCCACGACCAAGTGTCCGTACCAGAGCGCGTTGAGATCAGTTGCCGTGCCTGTGGCGGCGGATCGGGGCCTGCTGCGGTAATATGTACGCAATAAAAATCAGTTCTAGGTGTTTCTCCGGCGAAAAAGAAAATCAATTTCACCAACTACTTTGTCAGCTTCGAACATACTCTCGCATCCGACGCTAGATCGTAAATCGACTTGCGATGCAAAGCTCGGCTGCAACATTAAGAGAGTAACGTACGAGCATCCTTACATTCTCGCTCGGAACGAGGCGAGTCGTTGCAATGAAAAGTCAAGGGACGAATTTAGAGAAATGTCTAAACCGTCCTCTTGTGTATAAATCGCACGGAACGATTTCGCCGCATAGTGAGCACTAGGAACGTATGGAACGTCTTCGCAGCCCGCGGACTCGCTGTGGACGACGTGCTGCAAGTATTCTGTCAACGGTCATAATATAGCTCGCGACAAACACAAACAAAACGCACGTCTCCCTCGTTAGACGAGGACATCAGTTCGATAATATTCAGTTCGATAATATTCAGTTCGACGGGGCACAAAACGGTCTCGGCGGATTTTCTGCGGCGCTCTGTGCCTGTCCAATGCTTTCGTGTGGCGCATTCGGCGATTGTCGATCACTTTCATTTAAGTGTGGACGACAGAAAATCGGCACGCAACGGACGCGTTTATGTCAGATACTCGCGACACATGTCGTATAAACGACCTGGGAGCGAATATGGAACAACGCACAGTCCGTTCCTACGATACACCGACCAAACACAATTATTAAAAGCATAATAACGCACAGCCGCACCTCGCCAAGAGACAACATTCTGATAGTAACGGGGATAAAGCAGAACGTCTAGCAAACATGAACAATTTAACTTGTACTTCGCATCGACGACCACTACTATCCTTAATAATGTGCAAGTGTTCGGCACCGTCGACCGTGCGGCTGTCGGTACCGTTGACCGACCGGGCGGGCAGTCGGACGGTCATGCGTCGCGCCGACCCGTCCCCACCGTGCAATGTGCACACGACGACAATTTTATCACCGGACGAGAGATTCGACTCTGCGATCGAATTCGCGCAGCGAAATGCATCGGATTAGACGCGAAGCGTCGACATTAACAACGAACGAGCCAACATTCGCACGGGAAATGGGAAAAGTCGCCGCTCCGCATAAGTATTCCGGTGCAAAATACTGATGCGGAGCACATGTATTCGAAGAATCCACATAGGATACTTATGCGGAGAGTCGGTCTTCGGAAAATTTTAAGCAATATACTTATGCGGAGCCGCGGCTCTCGAAGCGATTTTTGCCCCGGCACCGACACGGCGGAGGACTTGGCAAAAATCGCCGCTCCACATAAGTATTCCGAACGCCGGATACACATGCGGAGCGCGTTACTTCGTATTCCGACGCTCGGGACACTGCAGCGGAGCTCGCGACTTTCTCGCGCGCAACCGAAAATTTCGCCGACGCCGTGCGCTGAAACGTGCCGAACGTGGCGGGCCCGTCGGACTCCCGCCGCGACCGAACCGATATTCGCAGTGGAAGCTGTAAAAGCCGTCGCTCCGCATAAGTATTCGGAACGTCGAATACATATGCGGAGCTCGCGACTCGTCCGTCCGCATTTTGCGTGAAACTGCAACGGGCATCGCTCCGCATAAGTATTCTAAACGTCGAATACATACGCGGAGCTCGCGACTTATCCGTCCGCATAAGTATTCGGAACGTCGAATACATAGGCGGAGCTCGCGACCTGTCCGTCCGCATAAGTATTCGGAACGTCGAATACATATGCGGAGCTCGCGACTTGTAAGTCCGCATTCCGCGCGAAACTGCAACGACCGTCGCTCCGCATAAGTATTCGGAACGCCGAATACATATGCGGAGCTCGCGGCCTGTCCGCCCGCATTTTGCAATTTCGACGACGCCGTGCGCTGATACGTGCCGAACGTGGTCGGCCCGTTGAACTCCCGCCGCGACCGAACCGATATTCGCAGTGGAAGCTGTAAAAAGCCGTCGCTCCGCATAAGTATTCGGAACGTCGAATACATACGCGGAGCTCGCGACTTATCCGTCCGCATAAGTATTCGGAACGTCGAATACATATGCGGAGCTCGCGACTTGTCCGTCCGCATTTTGCGTCAAACTACACCGACCGTCGCTCCGCATGAGTATTCGGAATGTGGAATACATAGGCGGAGCTCGCGGCGTGTCCGCCCGCGTTTTGCGTGAAGGTGCGACGGCCGTCGCTCCGCATAAGTATTCGGAACGCGGAATACATATGCGGAGCTCGCGGCCTGTCCGCCCGCATTTTTGCAATTTCGACGACGCCGTGCGCTGATACGTGCCGAACGTGGTCGGCCCGTTGAACTCCCGCCGCGACCGAACCGATATTCGCAGTGGAAGTTGTAAAAGCCGTCGCTCCGCGTAAGTATT
>CAKXYW020000019.1:47500-52500 GCA_935421215.2 Melolontha melolontha
CGGAATCCCCTCTGGGCACAGTTGATCGGGATCTCGCCCAGCCTCCTTCCGAGAATCTTATTGCACACCCGCAGGAGAATGCTGCTGATCGTAATAGGCCGCCAATTGTTTATATTATTTAGGTCTCCGGACTTGGGGATCAAAACGGTCCTCGAATTTTTCAAAATTTTTGGGATGTGTCCGGAGAACAACATGCAGTTGTATAGCAGAGTCAGCTTCCGGGTAGAGACTGTCTTTAAATTCGACAGCTTCATCCCGTCCGGACCCGCCGACTCGGTCCTGCATGAGGCAATGGCCGCCACCACGTCCCGCTCCAAAATTGGAGCGTAGACAGGAACGGTGGCCGGCACATTTTTGGATGTATAGCCCTCGAAGTCGGGGGCGGACTCGGACGAAAATATGGTTTTATATGTGTCGGATACCTCTTCTTTACGTGGGCACCGGACATCGTCGTTGGTGCCACAGAGAGGTATATCGTTCAGGATGCAGTTCGCCAACTTGGGGCGGTCGTAGTTGTAGAGCTGCTGCGCCTTTTTGTATTTAGCAGCTCTACCTGCATTCCTGACGTATCCTCTCTGCCTCTTCTCGGCATGCTGTCGCTGGCGCTCGTTATGACGAGCCGGTGCCAAGTTGAGGGACGCCTCGATCAGTTGTTGCGTGTAGGCGTCCACTGTATCCGACATTTGGTGCCTAAGGGTCATAGCCCGGATTAATCTCATATCGCCCTCATCCGCCACACCGCTCGAGGCAAACGCCCCAATCAAGTGTAGCAGGACCGGATCGGACTCGCCTTCCGGGACTCCGCCGCCGCCGGAAGCGTCCTCCTCCGCCACAACCGCATTAGGAGGGGCCTGGTCTATACGTATCTGAGGTACGTCAGCAACAGGCACGGGGGCTAGGTCTTCACCTGCATCATCGATGTCAGCAAGGAATCTTTCCAAAAGGGCCCTATAACGTAAATGTCTACGTCGGCCCTTTATGGCGTCCACAGTTCTATTTATATGGCCAGCTAGGTATTGGTTTATAAGTTTTCCCTTGTAGTTAGCCTCTAGTCTGGCCATCTGCTGCATCTCCGCCTCGGACCATGCCTCCCTTTGTCCCATCGCCGCGTCCTCCTGCAGCGCATTGTATTCCCTAGGGTGCGCATGACGCATGTGCTGTCGCATGCCGTTTTTCGTCTGAAACTCACGCGAGCAGCCCTCCACCTCGCACAAGAAGGTGGGATCCTCATCGACCCCCTGAATACCACCATCGCGTATTCCGACGGCTTCGGCTTCAGCCTGAGCTTCAGCCTCGACCGTTGGCGCCTCAGGCAGCACTCGGGGACGACAGAGCCGCTTCCTAACGTGGGCTTCTAGACCTCGCCGGGTCACGTAGGCCTTGCCGCATAGCGCGCACAGGTGCCCTGCTAGCGGGGGAGCTCCCTCCATCCCCGAAAAACTGGTAATGGAATAAAAAATTGATAGATAATACTAAGAGCCCCCCTTGCTCGCCACAAGCGCACAGTTAGCCCTGACTGCCTTTAGCCGTTACGGATACGATAAATCGTCGCCGCAACGTTACCGCCGATCACCACTTGGAGGCCTTTGACACACAGTCGCAGGGGCAGTCTTCTAGAGTAGGTCTACTATTGTCCACTGGGAAGGTACGCACGCAACCCAGCTTCCAAACAGGTGGGCTTTCGAAATTACCACTCTAGGACCGGCATAAGAGAGTCATAGTTACTCCCGCCGTTTACCCGCGCTTGCTTGAATTTCTTCACGTTGACATTCAGAGCACTGGGCAGAAATCACATTGCGTCAACACCCGCTGGGGCCATCGCAATGCTTTGTTTTAATTAGACAGTCGGATTCCCCCAGTCCGTGCCAGTTCTGAGCCGATCGTTGAATGGCGGCCGAAGAGGACACCGGCGGACGGACGAGCCGCCCACCGGGCCTCGCAGCAAGGAAGTTCCGCGGGAGGCCAAAGCTCGGGACCGAACTCGGATCCGCGGACGTCGCGACAACGCCACTTCACCTCGCACAGGCCCGGCACGTCAGCCAGGACCCGCTTCCCGACCAAGCCCGACGCGCCCCGATCCTCAGAGCCAATCCTTATCCCGAAGTTACGGATCCAATTTGCCGACTTCCCTTACCTACATTATTCTATCGACTAGAGGCTCTTCACCTTGGAGACCTGCTGCGGATATGGGTACGAACCGGCGCGACACCTCCACGTGGCCCTCTCCTGGATTTTCAAGGTCCGAGGGGAAGATCCGGACACCGCCGCAACTGCGGTGCTCTTCGCGCTCCAAACCATATCTCCCTGCTAGAGGATTCCATGGAACTCGAGCGCTTATGCAGAAAAGAAAACTCTTCCCGGATCTCCCGACGGCGTCTCCAGGTCCTTTTGGGTTGCCCCGACGAACTCTCTGTACGAGGGCCCGACTTAATAACGGTTCCGCTGCCGGGTTCCGGAATAGGAACCGGATTCCCTTTCGCCCGACGGGTGTGCGTCTCAATCAACGTGCGTATGTGTGTATGTCGTACATATATAATAACACTACATTACTACAACAACAAAACAGCAGCAACGGCTACGCAAGACATTATACACCGCATCGACATCGGCTTTCGCCTATGGCTTAGGATCGACTGACTCGTGTGCAACGGCTGTTCACACGAAACCCTTCTCCACGTCAGTCCTCCAGGGCCTCGCTGGAGTATTTGCTACTACCACCAAGATCTGCACCGACGGCGGCTCCAGACGGGCTCACGCCCGGTCCTTCTGCGCTCACCGCCGCGACCCTCCTACTCGTCAGGGCTTCATGACGACACCGTCCCTGAGGACGGGCCGTCTCACATGCCGCTGACGGCAGAGTATAAGCACGACGCTTCAGCGCCATCCATTTTCAGGGCTAGTAACTTCGGCAGGTGAGTTGTTACACACTCCTTGGCGGATTCCGACTTCCATGGCCACCGTCCTGCTGTCTTAAGTTACCAACGCCTTTCATGGTATCCCATAAGCGTCGATTTAGGCGCTTTAACTCGGCGTTTGGTTCATCCCACAGCGCCAGTTCTGCTTACCAAAAGTGGCCCACTTGGCACTCTGATCCGATATCTCGCGGCTTCACAGTTCAAGCAAGCCGGAGATCTCACCCATTTAAAGTTTGAGAATAGGTTGAGGCCGTTTCGACCCCAATGCCTCTAATCATTCGCTTTACCGAATGAGACTCGCAAGAAGCGAGCGCCAGCTATCCTGAGGGAAACTTCGGAGGGAACCAGCTACTAGATGGTTCGATTAGTCTTTCGCCCCTATACCCAGTTCCGACGATCGATTTGCACGTCAGAATCGCTACGGACCTCCATCAGGGTTTCCCCTGACTTCGTCCTGACCAGGCATAGTTCACCATCTTTCGGGTCCCAGCGTGTACGCTCTGGGTGCGCCTCTTCTCGCGATGAGAACGAGACGCCCCGGGAGTGCGGGGCGGCCCCTCGGGTCCACCCATCCTCCCTCGGTCCGCGCAGGGCGGACCTTCACTTTCATTACGCCTTTAGGTTTCATCAGAGTCCCAATGACTCGCGCACATGCTAGACTCCTTGGTCCGTGTTTCAAGACGGGTCCTGAAAGTACCCAAAGCTATAGCGCCGCCGACGGGCGTGTTCGGGGTCTGTCCGAGAGCGCGACCGCCAGCAGTCGGACGGGACCGGATCCGGCACCAGGTCCGGATTTCGGATTATCCGTCCGCACTTGCGGTCGGCCGGACGCGAACGTGTCGCGGCCCCGCGCCACCATCGTACCGTCGGTATTGTCTCCGGCCGGGACACCGCGGGTCCGAACGAGCAAAAACTCGTACGGGCTCCACCGCGGGCCTTAGACCGTCGCCCAACGGGTCGCGACGTCCTACAGGGGGAGAAGTGCACGCGTTCGGCCGCGGACGGAACGGAAACGGCGCAGTCGACGCGAACGCCTACCGTCACTCGTCACCGACTCGCCGCGGTTCTCCGAGACGCGTCTGAATCTCCCCGTTCGACCTTTCGGGTTTCTCAGGTTTACCCCTGAACGGTTTCACGTACTCTTGAACTCTCTCTTCAAAGTTCTTTTCAACTTTCCCTCACGGTACTTGTTCGCTATCGGTCTCGTGGTCATATTTAGCCTTAGATGGAGTTTACCACCCACTTAGGGCTGCACTCTCAAGCAACCCGACTCTGAGGAGAGATCCTCCCGCGGTCGACGGCGGCCAACTACGGGCCTGGCACCCTCTATGGGTAAGTGGCCCCGTTCAAGAAGGACTTGGGCGCACCGAACGACCTCGAGATGGCGGATCCTCCCTAACACCACATTTCCCGGCGTCCGTCAACAGGCCGCGGGATTCGGTGCTGGGCTCTTCCCTGTTCGCTCGCCGCTACTGGGGGAATCCTGGTTAGTTTCTTTTCCACCGCTTAGTAATATGCTTAAATTCGGCGGGTAATCTCACCTGCTCTGAGGTCGCGTTTTCGCATGACGCGTGCCACTCATTACGGCGGACCGCGTATTACGAACGGTCTGACGTCTGTATGCATAATCTATGATACGACGACCGTCGCACGCGCACGTCTCATTAATGCGGACGTTTCACCGTCACCGAGAAACTAGCCACGGTGGCGGCTACTACAACCGTTATGACGCGGCTCAGTGTCGCTAAACACGTATACACAACACGGGCGCGCGCGCGCGCTCGCCAACGCGGGCACATGAAGCAGGCGGGGTAGCGGGAGACTCTGAAGGCGCTGCCGCGCGCATCGTTCTCTTTCCGCGCTTCCCACTCTGGGCGCATGTGTTTGTCCGGTGGTGGCGTTTGCGGCGTTCGTGCTGTCGTCGTTGTGTTTTCGGGAAACGAACCGCGATGAACGTGCTTCGCGTATGCGTACGCGCATATACTCAATACCTGGGTATACGCACGCACGCGCGAACATATTGCACGTACCGCACGTTCGACATTATCCCAAGACGGCGGGGAATGAATGTTGTGCGCTCGATCA
>CAKXYW020000019.1:62500-72500 GCA_935421215.2 Melolontha melolontha
CCCAGACCCCCCTCCCTGGCCGGAGCGTATAGGAAGGAGTCGGTGCATGTGACGTGCAGATGTAGTGCGCGCTTAACAAATTTCCTTAGTTCTTTATCGGCATTCTTAAGCGCTTTCAGATTCACTTTAACGTTCTGAAGGCTTAAGAGAGTCATAGTTACTCCCGCCGTTTACCCGCGCTTGCTTGAATTTCTTCACGTTGACATTCAGAGCACTGGGCAGAAATCACATTGCGTCAACACCCGCTGGGGCCATCGCAATGCTTTGTTTTAATTAGACAGTCGGATTCCCCCAGTCCGTGCCAGTTCTGAGCCGATCGTTGAATGGCGGCCGAAGAGGACACCGGCGGACGGACGAGCCGCCCACCGGGCCTCGCAGCAAGGAAGTTCCGCGGGAGGCCAAAGCTCGGGACCGAACTCGGATCCGCGGACGTCGCGACAACGCCACTTCACCTCGCACAGGCCCGGCACGTCAGCCAGGACCCGCTTCCCGACCAAGCCCGACGCGCCCCGATCCTCAGAGCCAATCCTTATCCCGAAGTTACGGATCCAATTTGCCGACTTCCCTTACCTACATTATTCTATCGACTAGAGGCTCTTCACCTTGGAGACCTGCTGCGGATATGGGTACGAACCGGCGCGACACCTCCACGTGGCCCTCTCCTGGATTTTCAAGGTCCGAGGGGAAGATCCGGACACCGCCGCAACTGCGGTGCTCTTCGCGCTCCAAACCATATCTCCCTGCTAGAGGATTCCATGGAACTCGAGCGCTTATGCAGAAAAGAAAACTCTTCCCGGATCTCCCGACGGCGTCTCCAGGTCCTTTTGGGTTGCCCCGACGAACTCTCTGTACGAGGGCCCGACTTAATAACGGTTCCGCTGCCGGGTTCCGGAATAGGAACCGGATTCCCTTTCGCCCGACGGGTGTGCGTCTCAATCAACGTGCGTATGTGTGTATGTCGTACATATATAATAACACTACATTACTACAACAACAAAACAGCAGCAACGGCTACGCAAGACATTATACACCGCATCGACATCGGCTTTCGCCTATGGCTTAGGATCGACTGACTCGTGTGCAACGGCTGTTCACACGAAACCCTTCTCCACGTCAGTCCTCCAGGGCCTCGCTGGAGTATTTGCTACTACCACCAAGATCTGCACCGACGGCGGCTCCAGACGGGCTCACGCCCGGTCCTTCTGCGCTCACCGCCGCGACCCTCCTACTCGTCAGGGCTTCATGACGACACCGTCCCTGAGGACGGGCCGTCTCACATGCCGCTGACGGCAGAGTATAAGCACGACGCTTCAGCGCCATCCATTTTCAGGGCTAGTAACTTCGGCAGGTGAGTTGTTACACACTCCTTGGCGGATTCCGACTTCCATGGCCACCGTCCTGCTGTCTTAAGTTACCAACGCCTTTCATGGTATCCCATAAGCGTCGATTTAGGCGCTTTAACTCGGCGTTTGGTTCATCCCACAGCGCCAGTTCTGCTTACCAAAAGTGGCCCACTTGGCACTCTGATCCGATATCTCGCGGCTTCACAGTTCAAGCAAGCCGGAGATCTCACCCATTTAAAGTTTGAGAATAGGTTGAGGCCGTTTCGACCCCAATGCCTCTAATCATTCGCTTTACCGAATGAGACTCGCAAGAAGCGAGCGCCAGCTATCCTGAGGGAAACTTCGGAGGGAACCAGCTACTAGATGGTTCGATTAGTCTTTCGCCCCTATACCCAGTTCCGACGATCGATTTGCACGTCAGAATCGCTACGGACCTCCATCAGGGTTTCCCCTGACTTCGTCCTGACCAGGCATAGTTCACCATCTTTCGGGTCCCAGCGTGTACGCTCTGGGTGCGCCTCTTCTCGCGATGAGAACGAGACGCCCCGGGAGTGCGGGGCGGCCCCTCGGGTCCACCCATCCTCCCTCGGTCCGCGCAGGGCGGACCTTCACTTTCATTACGCCTTTAGGTTTCATCAGAGTCCCAATGACTCGCGCACATGCTAGACTCCTTGGTCCGTGTTTCAAGACGGGTCCTGAAAGTACCCAAAGCTATAGCGCCGCCGACGGGCGTGTTCGGGGTCTGTCCGAGAGCGCGACCGCCAGCAGTCGGACGGGACCGGATCCGGCACCAGGTCCGGATTTCGGATTATCCGTCCGCACTTGCGGTCGGCCGGACGCGAACGTGTCGCGGCCCCGCGCCACCATCGTACCGTCGGTATTGTCTCCGGCCGGGACACCGCGGGTCCGAACGAGCAAAAACTCGTACGGGCTCCACCGCGGGCCTTAGACCGTCGCCCAACGGGTCGCGACGTCCTACAGGGGGAGAAGTGCACGCGTTCGGCCGCGGACGGAACGGAAACGGCGCAGTCGACGCGAACGCCTACCGTCACTCGTCACCGACTCGCCGCGGTTCTCCGAGACGCGTCTGAATCTCCCCGTTCGACCTTTCGGGTTTCTCAGGTTTACCCCTGAACGGTTTCACGTACTCTTGAACTCTCTCTTCAAAGTTCTTTTCAACTTTCCCTCACGGTACTTGTTCGCTATCGGTCTCGTGGTCATATTTAGCCTTAGATGGAGTTTACCACCCACTTAGGGCTGCACTCTCAAGCAACCCGACTCTGAGGAGAGATCCTCCCGCGGTCGACGGCGGCCAACTACGGGCCTGGCACCCTCTATGGGTAAGTGGCCCCGTTCAAGAAGGACTTGGGCGCACCGAACGACCTCGAGATGGCGGATCCTCCCTAACACCACATTTCCCGGCGTCCGTCAACAGGCCGCGGGATTCGGTGCTGGGCTCTTCCCTGTTCGCTCGCCGCTACTGGGGGAATCCTGGTTAGTTTCTTTTCCACCGCTTAGTAATATGCTTAAATTCGGCGGGTAATCTCACCTGCTCTGAGGTCGCGTTTTCGCATGACGCGTGCCACTCATTACGGCGGACCGCGTATTACGAACGGTCTGACGTCTGTATGCATAATCTATGATACGACGACCGTCGCACGCGCACGTCTCATTAATGCGGACGTTTCACCGTCACCGAGAAACTAGCCACGGTGGCGGCTACTACAACCGTTATGACGCGGCTCAGTGTCGCTAAACACGTATACACAACACGGGCGCGCGCGCGCGCGCTCGCCAACGCGGGCACATGAAGCAGGCGGGGTAGCGGGAGACTCTGAAGGCGCTGCCGCGCGCATCGTTCTCTTTCCGCGCTTCCCACTCTGGGCGCATGTGTTTGTCCGGTGGTGGCGTTTGCGGCGTTCGTGCTGTCGTCGTTGTGTTTTCGGGAAACGAACCGCGATGAACGTGCTTCGCGTATGCGTACGCGCATATACTCAATACCTGGGTATACGCACGCACGCGCGAACATATTGCACGTACCGCACGTTCGACATTATCCCAAGACGGCGGGGAATGAATGTTGTGCGCTCGATCATCGATCGTGCAGCAACTTCTTTCTTCCCGCGCCTCACTTGCGACGGCGAACGATGGCCGACCATCATCTTCGCGTGCACGGGATCCGGTTTCGTTCGACACCGTTCAACACGACAAAGACGATGAACGTCGGACAACGCGCCGCGCAGTCGTTCATATAGAAACGACCCTCAGTCAGGAGTGGTCCGGGAACAGTATCCGAGGACCGCAATGTGCGTTCGAAATGTCGATGTTCAAGTGTCCTGCAGTTCACAATTTGACGCGCAATTAGCTGCGTTCTTCATCGACCCACGAGCCAAGTGATCCACCGTCCAGGGTAATCTTTTGCAATTTTACGATAAGCGTCGGAGGGACACGCACACGCGCTCACGCACGGGCGTCATACTTCTCCAATGACGCGTCGCATTCATATCTACGGTGTTAGACATTTCACAGTTCCTATTACGATCTCGCAATATCGGGAACAGACAAGACGTGTGTTGCGTCCGCGTGCGTCCTAACAATTGGGGACGACGTGCACTCGATACAGCCGGCGCGTCGATTTGCGCGACGCGGCCGAAGATCGGCATCGCCATAACGGCGGGGCTAACCCTCTCCGGGCGAGCATCATTCAAGTACCGTCGGAACGGCGCTCATCGTCGTCGTCGTCGACGACGACGATCCGCGCGAAATTTCCTTTTCAGTCCGCACCGTTGCATCATATAATTCACCGCACATCGTCTCACTCGATCTCTCCCAGGCGAATAGAGACTCCGGCCCAGAAACTCCTCGTCTCTCCTAGGGGCCTGTTTCATTCCCGTCCTGCAGAACACGCACCTCTCTCGGAATGAACAACGAGCTTCGGGCGTGCCGGACGAGCACAGACGGAGGAAACGGAGAAGAATGGGGGTGGTCCGGCCCTTAAGGAGGAGCACGGTAACGGCGAGATGAATTGCAACGGCGAACATAGGTACCCGAGGGGCGCCGCCGCCGCTTGCGGAACCGGGCGCGCTCGGAATCGCCGGCATCGGATAAACAGCACGGTCTCCCTGCGCGCACGCAGACTTGCACGGACAGTTCGAGACGGCGAGAGAATGCCGTGCGGCCCTCTTCGTGGCAGCACGGTGAACAAAATCTCACCGCTGTCAGTTCGAAAACGATCTATATGTATATATAAAACTTTGTCAGTTCGAGTCGCGGAGATGGCGGAGGTATCGCGAATACACGCACATAGATCCAGTGGGTATCCGCCCTCCTTAATTCCACCTCGCGCGCCGGTCTATGCGACCAATATTAGACGTTGTGCGGGTTGTTGTAGTTCACAAAACACTTCTGTGAAACAACTCGTGAACGTTAATGATCCTTCCGCAGGTTCACCTACGGAAACCTTGTTACGACTTTTACTTCCTCTAAATGATCAAGTTTGGTCATCTTCCCAGCAACATCGGCGACGTGCGAAACGCAACCGCGCACCGGTCCGAAGACCTCACTAAATCATTCAATCGGTAGTAGCGACGGGCGGTGTGTACAAAGGGCAGGGACGTAATCAACGCGAGCTTATGACTCGCGCTTACTGGGAATTCCTCGTTCATGGGGAACAATTGCAAGCCCCAATCCCTAGCACGAAGGAGGTTCAGCGGGTTACCCGGGCCGCTCGGCCAGGGAAGACACGCTGATTCCTTCAGTGTAGCGCGCGTGCGGCCCAGAACATCTAAGGGCATCACAGACCTGTTATTGCTCAATCTCGTGCGGCTAGAAGCCGCCTGTCCCTCTAAGAAGAATTATTTGTACGCCGACAGTAAAAACCGAGCACGATCACGGCGCGAACGCCGGACCGGCTGGCCTTTGAGATGTCGAGAATACGCCTAGTTAGCAGGCTAGAGTCTCGTTCGTTATCGGAATTAACCAGACAAATCGCTCCACCAACTAAGAACGGCCATGCACCACCACCCACCGAATCAAGAAAGAGCTGTCAATCTGTCAATCCTTCCGGTGTCCGGGCCTGGTGAGGTTTCCCGTGTTGAGTCAAATTAAGCCGCAGGCTCCACTCCTGGTGGTGCCCTTCCGTCAATTCCTTTAAGTTTCAGCTTTGCAACCATACTTCCCCCGGAACCCAAAAGCTTTGGTTTCCCGGAAGCTGCCCGCCGAGTCATCGGAGGAACGTCGGCGGATCGCTAGCTGGCATCGTTTATGGTTAGAACTAGGGCGGTATCTGATCGCCTTCGAACCTCTAACTTTCGTTCTTGATCAATGAAAGCGTTTTTGGCAAATGCTTTCGCTTCTGTCCGTCTTGCGACGATCCAAGAATTTCACCTCTAACGTCGCAATACGAATGCCCCCATCCGTTCCTATTAATCATTACCTCGGAGTTCCGAAAACCAACAAAATAGAACCGAGGTCCTATTCCATTATTCCATGCACACAGTATTCAGGCGAAGTTTTAGCCTGCTTTAAGCACTCTAATTTGTTCAAAGTAAACGTGCCGGCCCACCTCGACACTCGGTAAAGAGCACCGCGGTGGGATTTGAAGTTGGGCCGCCCCCGTGAAGAGGCTGAGCCCACCGGCAGGACGTCCCGCGGACACGCCAGTTAAACACCGCGAGCGATGAACCGGCGGCGCGGGACACAAATTCGACTACGAGCTTTTTAACCGCAACAACTTTAATATACGCTATTGGAGCTGGAATTACCGCGGCTGCTGGCACCAGACTTGCCCTCCAATTGATCCTCGTTAAAGGGTTTAGAGTGTACTCATTCCGATTACGGGGCCTCGGATGAGTCCCGTATCGTTATTTTTCGTCACTACCTCCCCGTGCCGGGAGTGGGTAATTTGCGCGCCTGCTGCCTTCCTTGGATGTGGTAGCCGTTTCTCAGGCTCCCTCTCCGGAATCGAACCCTGATTCCCCGTTACCCGTTACAACCATGGTAGGCGCAGAACCTACCATCGACAGTTGATAAGGCAGACATTTGAAAGATGCGTCGCCGGTGCGAGACCGTGCGATCAGCAAAAAGTTATTCAGAGTCACCAAGGTGTACGATGACGGGCGGACCCGCCACCGATTGGTTTTGATCTAATAAAAGCGCTCCTTCCGTCTCCGGTCGGAGCTCTGTTTGCATGTATTAGCTCTAGAATTACCACAGTTATCCAAGTAAATGTGGGTACGATCTAAGGAACCATAACTGATTTAATGAGCCTTTCGCGGTTTCACCTTAATACGGCTCGTACTGAGACATGCATGGCTTAATCTTTGAGACAAGCATATGACTACTGGCAGGATCAACCAGGGAGCTGTTATCCGTCGGCCGAAGGTACGGCTCGCGCCCGTCGCTCCGGGCGCGTGCTGCTCCTCTCCGAACAGAAATATACACAGAACAGTCTCCCACCGAATAAATATATGAACATCGTCGAGACGAGATCGGGAGACCGGCGTAAACGTGATCCGGGGGAAAAAGTGACGGAGGCATATCTGCCGCGAACGCGCCAGATAGATACCGTTACGGCGAGGCGACGACGACGTCCGTCACGACCGTCAGACTATCAGAACAAGAGTTCGTCGTCGAACGGCGACGGGATCACTGTCGTCGGCTCTCGCGCGTTCGCGGATATCGCAGTCGCAAATACAGCGGCCCTTCTCTCCTTTTTCACATTACACCCTCTTATACACAGACGCCCATTGGTCTCTCTTTCTCTCTCTCAACACTCGCACAGGGTGGGAATCCTGTACAGTCGGCGGCGGACTGACCGCGCGCACCGACCGAGACTCCGCACACTTGCGTACAAAAATCGCAGAAAACACACGACCGCGCGCGGCACTCTGACCAACCGTCTTTACGCTAATGTCCTGGCGGCGCAGTAGTCGTAACGGGGCTACCGCCACGACCAAGTGTCCGTACCAGAGCGCGTTGAGATCAGTTGCCGTGCCTGTGGCGGCGGATCGGGGCCTGCTGCGGTAATATGTACGCAATAAAAATCAGTTCTAGGTGTTTCTCCGGCGAAAAAGAAAATCAATTTCACCAACTACTTTGTCAGCTTCGAACATACTCTCGCATCCGACGCTAGATCGTAAATCGACTTGCGATGCAAAGCTCGGCTGCAACATTAAGAGAGTAACGTACGAGCATCCTTACATTCTCGCTCGGAACGAGGCGAGTCGTTGCAATGAAAAGTCAAGGGACGAATTTAGAGAAATGTCTAAACCGTCCTCTTGTGTATAAATCGCACGGAACGATTTCGCCGCATAGTGAGCACTAGGAACGTATGGAACGTCTTCGTAGCCCGCGGACTCGCTGTGGACGACGTGCTGCAAGTATTCTGTCAACGGTCATAATATAGCTCGCGACAAACACAAACAAAACGCACGTCTCCCTCGTTAGACGAGGACATCAGTTCGATAATATTCAGTTCGATAATATTCAGTTCGACGGGGCACAAAACGGTCTCGGCGGATTTTCTGCGGCGCTCTGTGCCTGTCCAATGCTTTCGTGTGGCGCATTCGGCGATTGTCGATCACTTTCATTTAAGTGTGGACGACAGAAAATCGGCACGCAACGGACGCGTTTATGTCAGATACTCGCGACACATGTCGTATAAACGACCTGGGAGCGAATATGGAACAACGCACAGTCCGTTCCTACGATACACCGACCAAACACAATTATTAAAAGCATAATAACGCACAGCCGCACCTCGCCAAGAGACAACATTCTGATAGTAACGGGGATAAAGCAGAACGTCTAGCAAACATGAACAATTTAACTTGTACTTCGCATCGACGACCACTACTATCCTTAATAATGTGCAAGTGTTCGGCACCGTCGACCGTGCGGCTGTCGGTACCGTTGACCGACCGGGCGGGCAGTCGGACGGTCATGCGTCGCGCCGACCCGTCCCCACCGTGCAATGTGCACACGACGACAATTTTATCACCGGACGAGAGATTCGACTCTGCGATCGAATTCGCGCAGCGAAATGCATCGGATTAGACGCGAAGCGTCGACATTAACAACGAACGAGCCAACATTCGCACGGGAAATGGGAAAAGTCGCCGCTCCGCATAAGTATTCCGGTGCAAAATACTGATGCGGAGCACATGTATTCGAAGAATCCACATAGGATACTTATGCGGAGAGTCGGTCTTCGGAAAATTTTAAGCAATATACTTATGCGGAGCCGCGGCTCTCGAAGCGATTTTTGCCCCGGCACCGACACGGCGGAGGACTTGGCAAAAATCGCCGCTCCACATAAGTATTCCGAACGCCGGATACACATGCGGAGCGCGTTACTTCGTATTCCGACGCTCGGGACACTGCAGCGGAGCTCGCGACTTTCTCGCGCGCAACCGAAAATTTCGCCGACGCCGTGCGCTGAAACGTGCCGAACGTGGCGGGCCCGTCGGACTCCCGCCGCGACCGAACCGATATTCGCAGTGGAAGCTGTAAAAGCCGTCGCTCCGCATAAGTATTCGGAACGTCGAATACATATGCGGAGCTCGCGACTCGTCCGTCCGCATTTTGCGTGAAACTGCAACGGGCATCGCTCCGCATAAGTATTCTAAACGTCGAATACATACGCGGAGCTCGCGACTTATCCGTCCGCATAAGTATTCGGAACGCCGAATACATATGCGGAGCTCGCGGCCTGTCCGCCCGCATTTTGCAATTTCGACGACGCCGTGCGCTGATACGTGCCGAACGTGGTCGGCCCGTTGAACTCCCGCCGCGACCGAACCGATATTCGCAGTGGAAGCTGTAAAAAGCCGTCGCTCCGCATAAGTATTCGGAACGTCGAATACATACGCGGAGCTCGCGACTTATCCGTCCGCATAAGTATTCGGAACGTCGAATACATATGCGGAGCTCGCGACTTGTCCGTCCGCATTTTGCGTCAAACTACACCGACCGTCGCTCCGCATGAGTATTCGGAATGTGGAATACATAGGCGGAGCTCGCGGCGTGTCCGCCCGCGTTTTGCGTGAAGGTGCGACGGCCGTCGCTCCGCATAAGTATTCGGAACGCGGAATACATATGCGGAGCTCGCGGCCTGTCCGCCCGCATTTTTGCAATTTCGACGACGCCGTGCGCTGATACGTGCCGAACGTGGTCGGCCCGTTGAACTCCCGCCGCGACCGAACCGATATTCGCAGTGGAAGTTGTAAAAGCCGTCGCTCCGCGTAAGTATTCGGAACGTCGAATACATACGCGGAGCTCGCGACTTATCCGCATAAGTATTCGGAACGTCGAATACATATGCGGAGCTCGCGGCCGGTCCGTCCGCATTTTGCGTGAAACTGCAACGGCCGTCGCTCCGCATAAGTATTCGGTATGTGGAATACATATGCGGAGCTCGCGGCTCGTCCGTCCGCATTTTAGGTGATGCTGCAAAAGCTGTCGCTCCGCATAAGTATTCGGAACGTCGAATACACAGGGGACCGCTCCGCATAAGTATTCGAACCGTCGAGCGGAGCTTCCGGCTCCGCTGGAGTATCTGACATGTCTCAACACTAAAGCGGAGAGCTGCTGCTCCGCTGCAGTAGTTCGCAGGCGGAACACTCATGCGGAGCCGAGAACTTTTGACTTTTTCGCCG
>CAKXYW020000019.1:82500-83565 GCA_935421215.2 Melolontha melolontha
GAGACAACATTCTGATAGTAACGGGGATAAAGCAGAACGTCTAGCAAACATGAACAATTTAACTTGTACTTCGCATCGACGACCACTACTATCCTTAATAATGTGCAAGTGTTCGGCACCGTCGACCGTGCGGCTGTCGGTACCGTTGACCGACCGGGCGGGCAGTCGGACGGTCATGCGTCGCGCCGACCCGTCCCCACCGTGCAATGTGCACACGACGACAATTTTATCACCGGACGAGAGATTCGACTCTGCGATCGAATTCGCGCAGCGAAATGCATCGGATTAGACGCGAAGCGTCGACATTAACAACGAACGAGCCAACATTCGCACGGGAAATGGGAAAAGTCGCCGCTCCGCATAAGTATTCCGGTGCAAAATACTGATGCGGAGCACATGTATTCGAAGAATCCACATAGGATACTTATGCGGAGAGTCGGTCTTCGGAAAATTTTAAGCAATATACTTATGCGGAGCCGCGGCTCTCGAAGCGATTTTTGCCCCGGCACCGACACGGCGGAGGACTTGGCAAAAATCGCCGCTCCACATAAGTATTCCGAACGCCGGATACACATGCGGAGCGCGTTACTTCGTATTCCGACGCTCGGGACACTGCAGCGGAGCTCGCGACTTTCTCGCGCGCAACCGAAAATTTCGCCGACGCCGTGCGCTGAAACGTGCCGAACGTGGCGGGCCCGTCGGACTCCCGCCGCGACCGAACCGATATTCGCAGTGGAAGCTGTAAAAGCCGTCGCTCCGCATAAGTATTCGGAACGTCGAATACATATGCGGAGCTCGCGACTCGTCCGTCCGCATTTTGCGTGAAACTGCAACGGGCATCGCTCCGCATAAGTATTCTAAACGTCGAATACATACGCGGAGCTCGCGACTTATCCGTCCGCATAAGTATTCGGAACGCCGAATACATATGCGGAGCTCGCGGCCTGTCCGCCCGCATTTTGCAATTTCGACGACGCCGTGCGCTGATACGTGCCGAACGTGGTCGGCCCGTTGAACTCCCGCCGCGACCGAACCGATATTCGCAGTGGAAGCTGTAAAAAGCCG